>ML977137.1:452956-566332 GCA_010015705.1 Aulographum hederae CBS 113979 | reverse complement strand
ACCTCTGCCTCCACCTCTGCCTCCACCTCTGCCTCCACCTCTGCCTCCACCTCTGCCTCCACCTCTGCTTCCACCTCTGCCTCCACCTCTGCCTCTACCTATGCCTCTACCTCTGCCTTCATCTCCACCTTTACCTCTGCCTCTAGAACTTTTGCTATCAAAATGTCAAAAGCGCTCACTACTCCGGCCGCACTGACAAGTGAGCTCCGCAGTACTGCTCGTACGACAGTCCACCCAAGCGATCCCACGGTCAATGTCTTCCTCGGTACTCTCTGCGTCACGGTATGAGCGTTTCAGATGAATTCAGAGCTATCTACTAACTTATCTAATCAGGTTGAGCAGCGTGAAGTTCATGCCAGTATTGCTCATGATATTGAAATTATTGGCTCGTACGATGCAGACAAAATTCGCACTCGGCCATCATACGTCTGTGGAATTCTTATTCAGTCACGTGGAGATCTCGCTTTCCCAGTATGTTACTCTTGAGCTCTTTCTGTACGATTTTTATACTAACAAGTCGTACGAATAGCCTTGCAACAAATGTCAAAATAATGGTGGCAAGTTTGGAGAATGTCGCCGTATTGCTGGATACTGGAAAGGTGCCTGTGGATCATGTCGATGGAAGGATCACTCAGCGCAATGCTCACTCGTACGAGAAAATGAGGCTAAGAAGGACTTGAGCCTTGGTACTGATATCATTGGCCCCTCTCGTGTTGAGGAAGTAGATGAAGATGAAGATGAAGATGACGAGTTCGGAAGTTCGTACGAGCACCCAATTGAAATTGATTAAGTACAGTTCTACAAAGTCTCAACCGTGATCCTACTTCTTTTCCAGTCCTTTACACATTCTGTAATCTCAAGCATGTCCGCCCCGAGTTGAACTCGCTCCCAACCTATCGTACGACGGCCTCCAGAGAACGTAGTTTCTACTTTATCACTCAGTGCAGGAATTGAAAGGATGTTCACCGCAAAGAGAGATAGCTGTGGATAACGTTTCTGGCTAAGCCACCACTTGATTGGATCCTCGATAGGAAGACCGTTCGATAATTCTGAGTTATAATTTTCAAACTCATCTTGACTCTTTGGACGGTTATATTCTCCTTCAAGCTCGTACGCAAGCTGGTCGAAATCGTCAAGGGGCTCTTTTCGAGTAGTAGCTTGAAAGCTTTCGTACGGTACTGAGTTCAATGGTTGTTCGCGTCGATATCTTTCCCAGAGCTTGTTGGCTTGCCAGATTGCTTGAGAGGCAATATTCTCTGGCCATGTTGACTTGATATATACTGCACGGCGATTTGGATTGAGAATCAAAGCGGCAGCATAAAGCGGAGTAGTGAGAAGTTTCTGATAATAAGCATCAAACTTTTTCTTGCATCGTATGACTCGAGCTTGGAAGCTTTTTGAAGCGGCTGATCGGTTACTTTGAATCGTGTCCTATTAAAATGTAAGATAAGTAAGGGAAAAAGAGAAATATTCGTACGACATACCAAGGTCCTTTTCACATGAAAGTTAAGGATATCGAGAATATGAAGTACTTTATCAAGCGTGGCACCACTTCCCTGAAGCTTAAGAGTTGCAGATTTGAAAACTCCAAGGAATTTGTGTATCGTATGAAGCTGAGGCCAATCTTGCGGTAGGAGAATGTCCGCCTTATCGATAGAATCCAGATGCTCGGTAATATACCAGCTTACAGTTTCCTGTAACTGGATCGCTACATCTAGCATACTCCACCAGCTATTCCATCTCGTACGATTGTCGAGAGGAATTCTTCTTCTAGCCCGCTCCTCAAAACGCTTCGTACGACCAGGACTGGCTCGAATGTGGACAACAACGTTGTGAAGTTTTCCAAGCACACCAGCAATTCCCCGAAAGTTAGACTCCCTCTCTTTCCTATCATTTTCAGGAAGCTCTTGACTATTTTTATCTTCGTCATCGCCTTCGAACTCTAACCTCTCGGCCTCTTCGTACGAAGCAATCAGTTCGACTTGTGACATCTTCTCAAAAAGAAATGCTTCAACAACTAGATTTATGACATGCCCCTGGCAGCGAATGCGCTGCTGAGTAGGGCTCCAAGAAATCTTTTCTTCCTCAGAGAGATGTTGACTGATTGAACGACAAAGAACGTCATTTGTGCCAGAGTTATCCCCAACAAGAGCTCCAATCTTTCGTACGATACCATAGTCCTGGAGAACGGGAAGCATTGCAGTCCATTGATGAGGTCCGCTGTGGCCAATAACCGTCGGAAGGCCAAGAAGAATATTAAAACGTCGCTCTTGGACATCGAGAAAGTGAGCACAAATACCAAGGACTAGGTAATTGCTCGGGGAAGTCCAAATATCCACAGAGAGATGAATCTGCGTAAGTGCGGATTGAAGAGCCTTTCGTACGATATCTTTCTCCGATGGGAATATTTCTCGAGCTTGGTTTGCGATAGTTTGATGACTAGTTGGAAGTACTCGGACGACTTGAGGGTTAAGAGAGTAGCAGAAGGTCCGAAATTCCTCAGTCTCAACAAGTCGAAAAGAAATATTTCGTACGAGAATCATCTCAACTAAGGCCCTCTTGACGGTTTGTGCATCCATAGCTCCTTGGAGAATCTCATCATCAAGTTCTGAGTGTTCGCCTCGGATTTTGCTGTAGAGAGGCTTGTACGATTCAGTAGCACCAGTCGTACGACTCTCTTTTGAGTTCAGCTCAATGGTAACCCCGTGAATACTGCGATAATGAGACCGGAAGTTCGTTGTCGACTTGAATACTCCAGAGCAAAGATTGCAATGATAGAGTCTCTTTCCAGATTCATCGTGCTCTTGCTCTTTCGGTACTGTACGACAGTAGTTATGAATATTAGATAGATTTTTTCGCGAAGCGCATAGTAAAGAAGTACTTTCAGATGGCGCTTCGAGTATTGAAAAGGCGAAATCAGTTTCGGAAGCCATGAGTATACAAGAAGCTATTCGAAAGGGGGTGAGGGTAAAATTCTGTAGTGCCAAGCCTTTTGTTCGATTATCGTATTTATTGATTGTTTGAAGCGATAACCGTATCGTATTCTTTCCTTATCGATTATTTATTATCGTTAGCCACACTGCCGACAGGTATAGTGTTGCAGAGAGCGCTCTCTCTCGCGTAGATGGCCGAAATCGGCTACATCACGTGAATCCAGGCTCGCGATGACCCCACCCTCATCTCTCCGCTCAGATAGTATCAATACAAGCAACTTCTCAGCTCTGTACAGAGCGAGCACCCCCACACTGAGTTACCGCTGCATTTTCTGTGACCTCTGCCTCTTGCGAGCAAGGCCGATCTGTCCTGCAACATATAGTCTTGATCGTCTAAATGTTTCTGACACAGAACTACAACCTGACAGTCAGGTCGGACCTCCCTCCTACACTCCCTTCCCCTTCTAAAATTAGAATATCTAAAGAGGAGCGATATGGTGATTTGGTTCCTTTAAGACGCTCGCGAAAGTATATACTCTCAATATTCGAGCGATCATCAAGCCTTGGGTCCTCCGAAAGCATAACTCCATAAATATTCCTCAAATTCAAGAAACGTTCAGACGCTCCAGAGTACACCATTCCGAAAATCCAAGTAAAGATCACACCTTGAACGTCTAAAATCTCGCGAAATTCAGATATTCAAGCGATTATCAAGCCTTGAATTCCCCGAAAGCATATCTCGACAACAAATTCACAAATCTCACACATTCTGTGATTCTTCAAAGCTGCTGACCATGCAACATATACGCGTATTCCGTCCGATCTGCGTTTGTCCGGAGTCGTCCGCGGCGGACATTCCTCCTCAATTTCGCAAGCCATTGGAAGCCTGAAAACTGCGATCATCGCGCAAGTAAGGAAAAAGCCGCAGTCCCTATTTCTACATCGTCAAAGTAATAAAGTCTCAGCCGACCACATCTTTGTCCATATTCATTTCTCGTCTGCGTTCATTGCCAGCGGCCACTTCTCTTGCATCAAGGGGCGCGCGTGATCCTGACCGCTTTCCTTCTCTCAACTCTCCGCACTCCCATCCAAAGACTAAGGATGAAGCTCCTCATCACCGGCGCGACCGGCGCCATTGGCGGTATGATCCTGGAGTATGCCCTCCGGAACAAGGACATCACCAAAGTCATTGCCCTAACGAGGAAACCCCTTCCCAACAACGACAGCAACGAAAAGCTAGAAAGCGTCATCGTCCAGGACTTCAGCAACCCGGACACTCTCGACGACAAAACATGGAGCAAACTCGGGGACGCCGATGCGATGGTCTGGGCAATGGGTACCTACAACCTGAACGAGGATGTCAATTTGAAATATCCGCTCGCTTTCCAGGAAGCTCTTGCCAAGAGGATACCTACTGCCTCCAGAACCAGCAAATTCAAATTCATCCTCCTCTCCGGCGCCTTCGTCGAGCCCGATCAATCCAAATGGTTGTATTTCCTCGGCGACGAGCGCAGGATGAAAGGCGTGCTTCAAACGAAGACGATTGAGTTTGCCGAGACGCACCAGGATTTTTGGACGGCGCTGGTTATCAGGCCTGGAGGAGTGCTCTTTGGTGGGGATACCTACAGGAATGGGGCGGTGGAATGTTTGTTTGGTGAAAGTATGGCGATTCGAGGCGAGGAGTTGGCGGCGTTTGTGACGGGGTTGGTGGTGAATGGGTCGCAGAAGACGGTCATTGAGAATGCGGAGATGGTGGAGGGAGGGAGGGAGTTGCTCAAAGAAAGTGATTGATGGTGGGTTAGGCAGAGGAGTCTTGGCTTGGTGTTGTGCATCTTTGAGCTTCTAGTACCTAGGTAGGTACCCACCTCGAATGCGCTTCGAATGTACTTCGAATACGCCGCGAATGCGCTTCGAGTCTACGTCACGGACAGTTGTCTGATATTAAGGAATGTGCAGATGTCAACAACCTACCTGGGTACATTAAGACCTCTTCCAAACTCCGAGTCGTTTTTCCACCATACATTCTTTCATCCAGACAAACCACATGTTTTATTCTCTTTACTTATTACTTACCACTTCTCAAACACCACCTTGCCAGCGTCTACCAAGACAACCTACTTATATATACTTCTTGGTGCTAGGCCAGTCCTATCCTTACCTTTATTATATTGATAGGCTATACCTCTACTTCCTTAGCTTACCTTTTCAGCTTTTACGGAACTTGCTAGACGTTTTACAACCCTCTTAGCGTTATGCCTCTTCTATACGGTAGTTACCTTAATACTCCTACTCCTATATAATCTTCTTAAGCTTCCTCTTAGGCTACCTTATCTCGACTACCTTCTTAGTGCCTTTAGATTCTGGGCTCCACTAAGGTATATCCGCCCCTTTATCCACGACTTTTGCTTCGATTTGGACTACTCGACCTTAATATCTCCCTAGTACGCTCGCCTTTCGAGCTCTGCTTCGATACGTCTACTGTCTAAGCCCACCTCGTTAGCTTCCTCTCAGGCTACTCGACCTTGACAACCACAACCTACTCTTTCGTCTTTCGAGTTCGACTAAGATACTTCGTCTCCCTTATCAACCTTCTCGGCTTCCTCTCGGGCTGTTTGATCGTGAAAACTATATCCCACTCCTCCCTCGCCTTCCGAGCTCAACCAAGATACTTCGTCTCTCTCATCAACCTTCTCAGCTTCTTATTGGGTGGTTCGATATCGGTAACCTCTTCGGTAGACTCTGTCTTCCAAACTATCGAAACCAATCCCACTCTTCTATCTCACCTTCTTGGCTTCCACTCAAGCTCTCAACCTTGATAACCACAACCCACTCCCTTGCATAGGTCGGAATAGTCCGTTGAAACAGTTCAAACGGACTGAACGGACTGCCAAGACTCAGTCCGTCCGTTTGGAAATTTACAGACTGTTTCAACAGACTGTTTTGATATTTTTTTTAGTTATACATTATAGAAAACCATTAACCTAAAAGAACTTTACGATACTCTATGTATTTACAACCCCCCATTTTTAAAACATAACATAGCTCATTAATATTTCGACCTATACAATTACGTGAATAACTTATCTTCTTTCAATCAACTATTTATTGTGATGTTGTATTGCATTTCGTGCAACAAAACTGAGAAGTTGACGTTGCGGGTGGGGAATCTTGTCACATGAGCACGACTTGGCACTTCGCCGACCGGGACCCACGTCGAGACGCGCTGTTGTCGCGCTCTCTTAACGCAACAACAACAACAACAAGTTACAACGCATCTCAATGGCATCCGACCCTTCCAACGACCGAGTCATACCTTCCGACATACCTCCTTAGCTTCCTCCATTGCCTCCAATCCCATCGACCTCATGTCCTCCGACGTACTTCCGCAAATCTCCTCCAATCCCATCAACCTTACAAACGACGACGCACACGACCAAGCTTGGGAGCGATTCCCTTGGCCGCAGTTTCCTGGCTACGGCAAACCAAACCACTCCAAGCGACCACGAACATCATGGATTTGGAAGCATGGATTTCGAATACAACATGTGCAGAAAGAGACAATTGTTTGGGTTTGCAGGTTGTGTGTACAGCAAAAGCGTTCTCCAGTAGTGCGATACGAAGAGACGGGTGGCACCAAGAACATGGCAGATCATGTGCAGGAAACACATGCAATCGACAAAGGTGGTCCTATCAAGAAACGGAGAATCGAAGCTTTCATGAAAGATGCGGAGTCTGCTGAGCAGGCATGGCGTAATCGACGCGTTGAAGACTTCAATCCACGAAGCTTCAAGCGGGCTGTTATCCGGTGGGTTGCGCACAACAACATTGCTCACTCTCATGTCGAAAGTAGTACCTTTGTCAAGATGATGTCGGAAGCGAATCCAGAGCTTGAACAAGCCGGTTGTTTGCCTTGTGCAAAGTCCGTGAAGCTCTGGACAGCAGCCGACTTCAATACGTTTCGTCAAAAAGCTGCCGAGGTTCTTGCCTGTGTGCCGTACAATCTTCATGTCACGTTTGACTTGTGGTCTGCAAGCAATGGACCGGGCTTGAATGGTATCTTTGTCCACTGGCTGGGTGAGAAGGGCGAGAAGCGAAAACTGCTGCTGTCATTGCCGGAAATCGACGAAAGTCACACAGGCGAGAACATTGCGAAGGGAGTCACCAGGATATTTCAAGAGTGGGGGATTGAAGATCGGATCGGATACTTTGTTGTCGACAACGCAACAAACAACAACACTTGCATCGACCAGCTGGGAGAGAGATTCAACTTCGACAGCAGCGAACGCCGCTTACGATGTGTCTGCCATGTGCTCAACCTGGTGGCAATGGCCATCATATTCGGTCAAGATCTTGAGGCCTTCAGGGATACGGACGGGTTTGAAAGCCTTGGAGATGTTGCTGAGCAGCTCAAGAGATGGCGAGATACTGGCCCACTAGGCAAGCTGCGCAACAACATTATGTGGATTACTGACAAGCATGCCGACGGCCAAAGACTTCGTAACTTCACACAGCTCAAGAAGGAACTTGACGAGAGCGGCCTTGCACCACCTTCGACGACCGACAACCCGAACGACAAACGTCTACGAAATCCACACATCAGCTTGAAGCGGCCAGGAGACACGCATTGGAACTCGCATTACTTTGCCTACGAAGCAGCACTCGACCTCCGATACGTTCTCGACGAATACTGCTTTCGGAAGAAGCGCAACCACGACAAGCTTGTTGACCAAGTGGCAGAAAAGAATCGCATTCGAGGCCGCAACAAGAAGAAGGTCAAAAAGCCGGAGCCACCCATACCGGTTACTGACTCACTCACTTCGAATGACTGGACGGTGATTGCGCAATATATGGGAGTTCTGAAGCCAATCATGATAGCTTCGAAGAGGGCTGAGGGAAGTCCAAAGAATGGCCGCAACGGCATGCTGTGGGAGGTCCTGCCTATATACGAATCTCTCCTCGAGCATCTTGAAACCAAAGTCAATGACCATGAAGCAGACGTTGATCAGACCGACTCTCGCGCCGCCTACATCGATGCCTTCCAACATTTCAAGATTGACATACGGCTAGGCTGGCAGAAACTCCGTCTCTACTAGGAGAAAATCGGCGACACGCCTGTGGTTGTTGCAGCATTCGTTCTTCATCCAGCTTATCGAATCGCGAGACTCAAAGAGCTTTGGAGAGACAATCCGGAATGGGTAGACAACTGGCTCTTGAGATTCCAGGAAATGTGGCAGTACTACAAGCAGCTTGATCTCGGTCTACATCGCAACCAACCTGTGTTTGCAAGTCAGCAACCGTCGCGCCAGGACTTTCTTGGTTCTTTTCTTACGGACGAAGCCGAACTACCCAATGCCATTTCAGACGATGACGACGAAAAGATTGGTTCCTCGGCACGGCGGGGATGCCATGAAGGGCGTGGTTCAGGTTGGGACGAGATGGATGAGTTTCAACAAGCCAGCGACCGAAGCCTATGTTTTGTGGAGGACCCGATTCACTTCTGGATTGAGAACAAGTTTCGTTGGCCTCATGTTTCTCGAATGGCGCTTGTAATCTATGGAATTCCACCAAGCGAAGCGGACAACGAACGACTCTATTCCCAAACCGGAGATATGGTAACGAAAAAGAGAGGTCGGCTCAAGGCACATACCATAGGAATATCCCAGTGCCTTAGGCAGTGGAGTCAGGATGGGATTATTGACTGGACATAGCTTACTTTGTAGATAAATTGAAACCTTTGACGTACACCCCGCGGCGCAATACATGAGGTTGCAGTCCTTGGCAGTTTTCCAGTCCGTTCAGTTTGAGTACCCAAACTGACAGTTCTTTGCAGTCCGTCCTTGGAAACGAAGCAGTCCGTCCGTCCGAGCACGTTTTGAACGGACGGACGGACTATTCCGACCTATGGTCCCTTGTCTTTCGAGCTCGACTAAGATCCCTCTTCTCTCTCATCCACCTTGTCAGCTTCCTTCTTGGCTTCCTCGAGATTTATACTACTATCGGTATACTCTGCCTTCCGAGCGCTCGAGGTCGCTTTCACCCTCCAATCTCACCTTCTTAGCTTTCTCTAGCACTACTCGACCTTGACAGCTTTCTCCATCACCTTTTGAGCTTAACTAAAAGACTATCTCTCTCTCTGTCTCTTATCTACCTTCTCAAGCTCTTCGATATAATCCGCCTTTCGAGCTTTCGAAGACAACCTTACCCTCGTATCTCACCTTCTTGGCTTTCCCTGGCACTGCTCGATTTTGACATCTCCTTCACTATTCGAGCTGGAGCAAGATACGTGCTCTCTCCCAAATTGCACCTTCTCAGGTTCCATTTGAGCTGCTCACTGCCAGCAAGCCTCTTGGCACTCTGGTGTTTTCGGTTTCTACTTCGATCACCCCACTCTCTCATATCACCTTCGCGGTTCTCTTTGGGGCTGCATAGTTTGGACAACTTCTCTTAGAGTACCCATTTGACGACTGGTGAACCCTTTGCATCTCATACTTCCGCCACCGACTGTCAATCTCCATCAGTTGATCGATGCTCGTCAATTAGGTCAGTTTCTTCTCTTCTCTTATATATCTTCATCAGCCAAGGCCACACCGAATTTGCTGTTAAGGTAGTACTTTAAGTTCACTTCTCTCTTCCGCATCTCTATAACCAATGGCTTTCCAACCCTAATAGGTTCCATCATCCTACAGGCATTAATTACCGACGGGCTCTCTCACCCTCCATCTTCAAGCACGAAACTCTTTTCACCACTCTTACCTTCCTACAACTCGTTATCTCCTCGACCTTGTCGACACTCGTCTTTAACCACTTTGAAGAACGTAATCTTGCTCAAGATACTCACAGGCTGCAGCAATTACACCTCTCACATCTCACCCGTAACCACCGTGACAGCGAACCAAACCCATCAAATTTATCTCACGCCACACTTCTCAACGTCTCTTAAGAAGACTGCTTGCCTCTATTCTCTTGACTACGACCGCCTACCAATACCAGAAGATTGAAGAACATATGCAATGGCTGACAGAACTGAGAATCGCGTTGCTGCTATAAGAGACACGGCCTCGAAACGAGTCGAAGAATGCTTCGGACAAGAAGTCGATACCGTTATACCACGATCGGTGAGGCCGCCAGGAGAGCCATCGAATGGCAGGGATTGGAACGTACGCCTGCTCGAAGAGCTTGGGAAGTTTCCATCGAAGATGACCGATGACCAGATTCATTGGGTAAAGAAGGAACTCAAAATTGCTGTTCGCGAACGCTGTGAGATGAAACGGGAGGGTCACCTCAAAAGAACGCGATATACTGGGATCAAATTTCTCATGGGATCCGACGTGGCTTATGTGGTACAAAAATTTGGCAAGACGTTTGGGAATGCAAACAACGAACAAGCTGCGGGTCCAAGTGGTTCTGTTGTCACGGGCGGAGTACCGTCTCAAGGAACAAACTACAATCTGGACTTGAATCACACAGGACCATCGAATGCGTAAGAGTTTCATAACAGTCTGAACCTTACATTGAATTGCTAACATGACCTTAGGAGCGCGCACTCTCGAAGCGGATCTCGTCATGATCAGCCAGACACCGCGCTGGTTCGCCTTACGAGTAGACATTTCCGAGACTTGAACGAGTTCTCGAACCAAACCCATCCGGCGTTCTCGTAGGTTTCCTTCGATATAATGTTTTGCATTACTGAGTGATTTTCAGATCAGCGGAACCTCGATTGGCAAACGGTCTACCAGCGCACGCAGTAGACAGTCCCTTCGATCCATCATATGACTATCAGGAGGGCTACTACCCACCTCCAGGACATCAAGAGCGAATGAACATCCAAGGAAGTCAGCGAAACCCGTTCATGCACCAGAACTTCACGGACTCTGCTTTCCACGGTCGGCCAGGTAGTAGCCATACAGCTTACTCCTATGGTGCATTTCCTAGCGCAGCCGCTTCCCACACTCTCCAACAATCACCATACCCCGAAGTTATCGGTTCGCCCAGTCGCTTTACAGCCCTTGAGCAAATTGTCGATCGGCTTCACAGCGTACAAGCTGCCACCACGACGGGTATGCTATCCACAACGGACAACAACACGAGGCCATCCCCAGCGACCTCAATGGCTGAAAACAAACGTGAGAAGGACATGGCCGAGATGGAGTCCATCGCAAGAGAGCGCCAACACATTGAAATGGACAGGAAAGAGAAGGCCCTAGAGATCGAAGAGAAGACGCAAGAACTCGAACTCGAGAAGAAACAAGTCGAGCTCGAGAGGAAGCAACTCGAACTAAAAAGGAAAGAGCTCGAACTCGTACGTATCGAGAAGAAAGACCTCGCGAAAAAGGACCGCTTCGAAGAGATTCGGCGAGAGTATCCCGAGCCCGAGGAATAGGCCTATAGGGCTCGTCGACCTACCTCGAGAGTAGGGATAGAAGACAGACTTTCGGGCTACCTTAGGTATTTCTCCCTCGAGGAGCGATATCCTAGTTAGCTCGGGGTATATAGGGATTTACCTTTTTCGCTCCCCGCGGATATAAGGAGGGGAGGCACTCCTTTTCTCCTCTCTTCTTCTACGACTACTTTCCTCGACGGTATTTCGACTGAGTTTCGATCCCTTCTACGCCCGACTCCTCAAACTCACGACCCAGACGGTGCGAGATATTATACGCTGATATCGTAATACCGGCACGGTTACATTCCCACGAATACATTTCCACGGCGATATTCTCACGATGATATCATCACGGCGGTACTATGATATTACGTATATTATCTAACGGATCACTCGATTCATGCGATACTTCATACACAATATCACGTCCTACTCCTGCACCATGATCTGCTGTACCCCTTTCGACAGCCGATTACATTCCACCCTACTTGCATATTCCTTTCCATTATTCGATTATCTGACATGCTCCTGCGTTCACAACATAACATTCAAATTGAACATGAGCGAGTGAGAGCCGGGTGGAGGACTGGACGGATACCAAACCCCATCGAAACTCAAAAGGATCGACATATTCCGATATATCTTACAAGCACACACTTCCAGATTGAAACTCTTTCTTCAATTTTCAATCTTCAACTTTCCAGTCTTCCAGTCAATCCGAGCATTTGAATTTCTCATTCAAATGAAAAGGCGGGTGAGAAGCGGGTGCAGGACGGTGTAGATACTTAAAAGTTATTCAAAAGCCTAATCTACACTCTCAATTTGAGGAATCTTCTAAAAGTTACCTTGTAGTTTCAACTACTTATTCGACCTAGCGTATTTCAGTCGACCTAATGCTTTCCTCTCGATCTAATACTGTCCCCTTAATTTAATATTTTCCCCTCGACTTAATACTTTCCCCTCGACCTAATTCTTTTCCCTCGTTCTGGGTCTCGGGAATTCAAGGCTTCTGCTAAAGGACGTCTAGATAATTAATCGTATATAGAATATAAGCCTTTTCAATATCACTTACCTAGATAATACTATTATATTTACTTTTAAGTATATATCTTCCCTAATTGTCACGGAGTTACTAGACGCAGCGACAGAAAGCTTTGGTTGCTAAGCTACTGGTGTGTGCTATCTATTCAACAACGTGGAGACTCAAGAGGTTGAGTGAAGAAGAGAAAGAAAACAGAGCGAGCGGGGCAGAAGAAAAGCAGAAGCGCCAAGAGGCGCTAAGAAGAGCACGTGATACCACCACTGGTATCACGCCAAGTGTCACTCCCGTGACACTAATCCCTAACCTAGACGACCCTACCCTAGACGACCTCGACCTAGACGCCTTCGACCTAGACGACTTCGACCTAGATAACTTCAATTTAGACGACTTCGATCTAGATAATTTCAACCTAGATAACTTCAATCTAGATAACTTCAATCTAGATAAATTCAATCTAGATAACTTCAATCTAGCTAACATTAATCTAGACGACTTTAGCCTAGACGACTTTAACCTAGACGACTTTAACCTAGACGACTTTAATCTAGACGACTTTGACCTAGATAACTTTGACCTAGATAACTTTAACCTAGATAACTTTAACCTAGATAACTTTAACCTAGATAACTTCAACCTAGATAACTTCGACCTAGACGACTTTGACCTAGATGACTTCGACCTAAAGTTGAGAGCCACGGTGGAGAGGCGCAGGAAGAGCCTGAAGATGGTGCAACCATGGCCAATGGATCTGATTGCGTTAACCCCGCACAGTGGCCCGTCACGTGACTGCCCGCTGCGCACCCGCGCACTGGAGCACCGCGCACACGCGCACTACAACGGTGCTCAGTGGAAGACTAAGGGAGAAGGCTCAGGTATATAGTTCTCCCTGCAGACCTGCTTCTCAGGTTCGCGTTTAATATCATCGACAGATTTCACTGTTTGGAACATTGACTTCATTGCCTGACAATCACTGTTTACTTCCTTGCCCGCCTTCGACACTCTTCTTCACGAGTACCTTGTGATACATCGTCCCGTCCTGTCAGACGTACGCAGTCCCCGGACCCCAAGCCGTAACACCTAGATAATATATTCAACCTAGACGAACCAACCTAGACGAATCAACCTAGATTATATTTCTAATCTAGACGATATATTCAACCTAGATAAACCAACCTAGTTGAATCGACCTAGACGTAACCAACCTAGATAAGAGTTATAAGATTAACCTAATAAGAATAATAAGATACCGACCTAGAAAAGAGTTATAAGACTAACCTTAGTAAGATCGATCTAGACGATATCAATCTAAATAATACTACTAGTCGAGTCTTAAGGGTAATGTGATGGGAAACACCACACAACACGGAATAGTGTTAGGGGGATGGGCCTGAATAAGCCTAGAGCATAGTAAGCAGAAAGGGAAGTCAGTCAGACAGTAAGGAACCTCCAGATGTCGGCATCCAAGCAGGAATCGTTCAGTTAGATTTCAGAAAACAGTAAAATCGGGAAATTCAATGGGCCGTTTCTCCATTAGATATCAGAAAATAATGAAAAATGGAAATCCAGTCAATAACAAAGTAAGCAGAAGTGATACACTCCATTCGATATCTATCTCTATGTGGTGTCGCATGCCATCTTAAAAGAATGAAAATGGCCGTCTATATGTAGAGGCAGGTCACGTGCTTAAGACACGTGATCAACTAAGCATGTGATCTCTGCTGGGTCCAAAATCCCATTACAGTAACCAATCTTAGTTAATCCAGTCTCGATACTCGGTTTATCCTAATCAATTCTACTAAGATTTCTAGCCTAGATATCCAAATCCTGCTAGAAGTCAGAAATTCAAGTAAAAGCTTGAGGTTAGATATCGAAGCTTTTAAAAAGTCGGACATCTAACTTGGATTCTTAGAGTTAAACATCGAAAAGATCATCGATTTTTCAGTCAATCTTCAGTTAATTTTACTAAAATCAATTATCTAGCCACCGACCCACACACCAAGTCTAATCCCACGTGGTAGTCTTCATCGTCCCCTTCTCATTCAAATTCCTATGCATATCAAACGCATTCCACAACAAATGCGGCTCATGGCCCCATCCCTTCTTCAAGCACTCATACTCGGCACGATCGAAGTAGTCCTGTAATATAGGCTGATAGTCTGGGTGCGCGCATTTCTTGATAATAACGCGTGCGCGCTCTTTGGGGGAGAGGCCGCGGACGTCGGCGAGACCCTGTTGACCGGAAATTAAAGAGAGACGTTAGTGACGATATGACGGTTGTGCTGGCGCTGGTGCTGGGTTATCTGAACCGACGTACCTGCTCCGTAACCACAACGTCAAGATCATGTTCCGTCTGATCAACATGCGTACACATCGGTACGATACAACTAACGCCATGCGGATCCGACTTAGTCGGCCGCGTGCTAGGTGTATGCATAATACTATACTTAGCACTCCTCAAAAAGTCCGCCGACCCGCCTAGTCCGTTCAACATGCGCGACCCCATCACGCACGTCGAGTTGGCGTGGGCGTAGATGTCTACTTCGACGGGCGTGTTCATGCCAATAACGCCCAGTCGGCGGATAATCTCGGGGGAATTGGATACTTGCTGGGAGCGGAGGAGGAGCTTCGGAGCGTAGTCTTCCCACCCGTCGTAGAAGCGCTTGAAACCCTCGGGTGAGAATCTGATACTAGTCGCAGTGGCGAAATCCAGATGTCCGCTGTCAAAGAGGTCGAGGAAGGAGTCTTGCAGGACTTCTGTCCAGACTTTCAGGTTTGTGAAGTTGTCGCCGTGCGAGAGGCCGCCGATGACGGCGTTGGCAATGTTGCCGATGCCTGATTGGATTGGGAGCAGATTTGCGGGTAGGCGGCCGTGCGAGACTTCGTGTTTGAGGAACTCGATGAGGTTGGAGGCGATGGCGCGCGAGGTGTCGTCTTCGGCGGCGTTTGGCTGTGTTTGATCGGGGTAGTCGGATTCGACGATGGCGACGACGCGGTCCGGGTCGATGGGGATGTGCGGTGTGCCGATGCGGTCTTCAGGGGCCATGATCAGGTATGGTTTCCTGCGCGGTGGGAGGTCTGTCATTGTGATGTCGTGGAGGCCTTCGAATGAGGGGGCGGCAGTGTTGACTTCTATGATGATTTTGTCGGCCATTTGGATAAGCTCCGGGCTTGCTCCCACTGAGGCTCCGGGGATGATACCACCGTCCTCTGTGATGGCGCTGGCTTCCACGATGGTAACATCCAGCCGGTTGTTCTCCTTGTGCATGGTGTAGTAGCCATACATCAGGTCCACGGGAAACATGCTAAGATGTTTATCGAAGAACTGGATATTGCCATTGTTAATCCCCCTCGCAATCTCTTTACCAACTTGATGAGGACTCCTCCTTTCAATCATATTCAACCGAGCCCATCGATTCTCCGTCTCGGCGCCAGAGGAAGCGCCGACGAAGAGATTGTACTTCAACTTCCCCTGAAGGTTGTTCTTCTCCACGTGATCGGCCAAAGCCGTAGGAACTTTCCTAGGAGCCAGAGTCAACGATGTGATCAATTGTAGCGTGGAAAATGGACTGCTTGCTTCGGATAGCCCACTCCAGTGAACCCACTCCATCCAATATACGAATTATGCGGAAACAGATCAATCAAGTCCTCCGCCTTCGCCAATCGCTCGAGGTACTTCGGTCGCCGGACGCGGCTCTTCAGCAAAGCGGATGCCATTGCCGGGTGTGTTGGTGGGTTAAGGAGTGGAGGGACGTCAGAGCGCGTCCGGGAGAGACGCGTTGGATGAGTCCTTCTAGTTCCATGGCGGGTATTAATAAAGACGGAACTCTGTGGGGAATACTCAACACTGCCCTGCGTGCTGTGACGTTAGGATGGAGTAAACATTCGTAAGCGGCATCTAGGGGTTTAGTTCCGAGTCTTGTCCGAACATGTTCCTACGGCTATATTATCACGTGATCTGCCATTCAGGGGCGGGGAGAACTTCTTTGCGTCGGCGGAGAGATAAACAGGTTGAAACAGTTATATAAAATCTGCTGATCATGGATCAAGTTGTGTCGCTGAGCCATTCTGGATAATTCTACGATTTAGATACGCAGACGCATCAAGGGCAACATGTGGAAGTTCACACACGAGCAGATCCCTTCAAATCATAAAATACACGAGAAGCTACCTAGAGTATACGCCAGAAACATCTCTACAGATATCATTTGTGAACCGAGAAGAAGGAATTAAGTAGAGAAAACAGAAGCATATCAGAAGCTAACCGTCCGTTCGGGAGGTACTCGTAACAGTCATCCACCCGACTGTATCCTGTTGCGACCACATCGACCATGTGTCCCTCCGTGACCCCTCTTCGTCCACTATATCGACCAGATCGAGTGTGTCGACCGTCACTCCTTCGCAGGATCTCCTCGTCACCAGCTTTGAGCGCCGTCATGACGCTTCACCGGATACCATAACACCCATGTAGACGATGCGACGCTTCAAGTACTTTTGATTACTCCGCTCTCAATCAAGTCGCTCCTCTATGACACATCAAATAACGGCTTCAGCTTCCTCATCAGCTGCCACTCGTCTGCCGTGACCTCGTCCCTGTAGAACTCCTTCAGAGTGTCGATACTCTCTCGGGTGATGGCACTGTAGAGAGTGTCCTTCTCCTCCAGTTGACGACCGTACATCGGCTGGTGAGAACCTTCAATCTTGATCGCCACGGAAGGCTGACCTTTCTTGCAGATGGGGAGTTGCTTGTGGTCACGTTCGATCGAGGAGCTGTGTATATTGTTTAGTATAGGATTCAGGGTAGTCGAGGTGGGATCAACTCACACTCTGCCCATGGCGATAATTTCCTTCTTTCCATCCGCTCCACTCTTGACAGCGGCAATCGGCGTTAGAAGCCTAAGATTGCCTTCAATGACGTCTACGCCAACAACGATCGGGTCCTTCTTGTTGAAAACAGCCACTGGTCGCAGTACGCACGGGAATACAGCTAGAAGTTTACTCTCCTCCTTCTTTTTCTCTGCAAGCTCCTTCATGTGTGACGTGAATGCATCGAAAAGATGGTAGATGATGTCCGCAGTGAAGATCTTAACACCGATGTCGTTCGCGTACGCTACAGCATCTTTGTCCACACGGACATCGAAGCAGAGCATGACGGCGTATTCCTTGGCCTTCTCCAACATGATGCCTGCTTGCATGACGTCGCGCTTGTAGACAGGGCCGATGGAGATGTTCGCGACCGGGATCTTGGAAACCTTCAAGAATTCGAGGAGCGCTTCGAGGGAGCCGAGGGTAGAAGCCTGAACAGAGACACCACGGCCAGTTTTGGAGATTCGAGACAGCAAGTTTTCAAGGTCGCCCATAACCTCCTCTTCAAGATCTTCCTCATCATCGTTAGGTCCACAGACCAAGAGTCTACTGCCGGCAATAGCTTGGTCTAGGCCATCTGCTGCAATCTTGACACCCATGGCTGCCCTGACCTCCTTGTTGTGCACGTACACACTCTTGATACGAAGTTCTTTCATCTCCGCAGGAGTGAGTAGAGCACGAATGTTTGTCGAGATAGCGCCGTTCAAACCACACAGCACTATACGGTCGCCTTCGCGTAGTACGCCATTGGACAGAATGACATCGATGGTCGTGCCCAAACCCTCAATTACCTTCACTTCCAGAACGGTAGCTTCGACTTCAGCAAGGTACATGAGGCTGCCAGTCATCCTCTCTTGCGTGAGCTGTGCAATGAGGCGGATCATGTCGGGGATGCCTTCTCCGGTATGCGCGGAGGTAGGGACCAGGGAGACATATTTGGCCATAGACTTATTCTCGTAGAACAGTTCAGAGTTGAAACCCTGCTCTGCAAAAGCAACCTTGGTATCATCGAGACGCTTCTCGAATTCGGAGATGACGCTCTTGCTCTGGTACCGGAGACTGTCTCGGAATCCATTGTTGTCAATTTTCTTCCAGCCATACAGACGATCAATCTTGTTGAGGGCGACGATGAAAGGTGTCTTCTTGTCTCGAAGTAAGCGCATCGACTCGAGAGTCTGAGGCTCAAGGCCATGCATTATATCGACGACGAGGATGGCAATGTTGCAGAGAGAAGAGCCACGAGACCGAAGGTTGGTGAACGACTCGTGACCAGGAGTATCGATGACAAGTAGACCCGGAATCTTGAAGTCGAATGACTTGTCTTGATTGACAACGTCGGTCTTCTTCTGCAGAGCGTCTACTGGGAAGTATGTCGCGCCAATCTGTTGAGTGATACCGCCAGCTTCGCCCTCCTGGACGTTGGTTTGTCGGATCTTGTCAAGCAGCTTCGTTTTTCCGGTATCGACGTGGCCCAAGATACAGCAAATTGGAGAGCGAAGGTTGTCTTTCGATCTCGCCGCCAGGGCTTCCTCGTGCAACTTTCTTCGACGTTCGGCAGCTTCAGCCTTCTTAGCTGCAGCGGCTCTCTGCGCAGCGCTGACCTCCTCGTCCTCGGAAGATGATTCTTCTTCGCTTTCCTCTTCAGAATCTTCTTCCTCTGAAGACCCTTCTTGTTGGGTAGACTTGCCATTCGTCGAAGGAGGAGTGGGCTTCCCGTTAGCCTTGGCTTTCGCTTTGGTGTCTTCCTCGTCACTTGGAGCATCCCAGCTATCCTTGACGGCAGTCTTGGGCTGCTTGATCCCAAGCTCTTCATCAGCCATAGCCTCCCAGTCCTCTCCCTCACTCTCTTCGTCCTTCTTGGCCTCGGCATCCTTTCGAGCCTTCTCAGCTTCCGCGGCTGCCTTCGTAGCTTGCTCTTCTGCCAGTCTCAGGTCTTCCAGCCGCTTCCGCTCTGCCTCCAGTCTGGCGTTTTCAAGTCGAGCAGCCTCCTCTTTTTCGGCTTCCGGGCCCTTCTTCGGACCTTTCCTCTTCTTCTCGTACACTGGTTTCTTCTTCTCCACTGGCTCGTCAGCAAGACCTGCAACTTGGGCACCACCAGACTCCAGCATCTGCTGCAAGCGAGCTTGAGCACGAGCGTCTGCTTCCCTCTGGGCTTTAGTCCGATAGGTACCAGCTTTCTTTTGCTCTTCAATCTTCTGCTTTTCACGAAGCTTCTTGAGCGCTCGAGCCTCTTCTCTTTTCTTTGACTCCTCCGCTTCAGCACGCTCCAAAGCCTCGAGACGAGCCTTCTCTTCAGCTGCTAATCGTTCTTCTTCCTCTTTGGCTTTTCGCAGAGCTTCTTGTTGTTTCTGGAGTGCGGCGAGATGGGGAGGAAGTTTCTTCTTCTTGCCGCCCGCGGGTTCAGGCGCAGGCGTGGGTTCGGCTTTGGGTTCTGGAATGGCAGCTTTGGCTTCCGGTTTCTGTGTAGTTGGAACCGGTCCAGTCGGCTTTTTCTTCGCGGCCTGCAGATAGTCAGAAGATGTCTCATACCCCTATGACTCCAAATAATCACGACAACGTGAATGAAGATCAAAGCTACGAACCTGTTCCTTCTTTCGAGCCTTCTCCCTCTCCTTCTTGAGCTTTTCCTTTTCCTTCTTCGTCAGCACTCGACCTCCTGCTCCAGTCTCCTCTTCGTCATCCTCGTCTGCGGGCT
Organism: Aulographum hederae CBS 113979; assembly: GCA_010015705.1. Classification (NCBI taxonomy): domain Eukaryota; kingdom Fungi; phylum Ascomycota; class Dothideomycetes; order Aulographales; family Aulographaceae; genus Aulographum; species Aulographum hederae. Next base: position 546,419 of record ML977137.1, on the reverse strand, counting down.
CTTCCTTCTCCTGCTTCCCGCCTTTGCCACCTTTGCCCTTCTTTACTGGAAGATCAAATTCATCGTCGAGATTGGGCTCCTCGGGTGCTTTGACAGTGAGGTCCACAGGTGTCGCCGCTCCTCCTACTTGGCTCTCCGCAGTCGGATCTTCGCCCTCGACGAAGTCATCGACGACTTTGCCCTTCTTCTGCTTGTTCTTGCGGTTCTTCTTCAGCGCCGCCATAAGACCACCGCCTCCTCCGCCAACATCATCTTCCTCGTCCTTCGGCGCCTCTTCCTCCTTGGCTTGTTCATCAGCCGCCTTTATTGGGTCGACGGTTTCTCCGAGATCGGCTTCCCAGTCATCGTTGGCTTTCTTGCCTCCCTTCTTTTTTGGTGCCATGGTGGGAGATGAGGTGAGGGGGTAATATGCAGACGATGAGCTGTGGTGGCAAGTGATTGCAGATTGTTCTTCAAGTCAGAGGCAATGAGTGGACTTCGGCGGAGTTATGAAAGTGTGGGTTCTCGGTTCGGTCCGAGTTGCTTCACGAATAGGTGCGGCAGGGACTGTGAAAGCCGAGCCGACGGTCTGCAGGGTACGTGATGGCAGATCGTGATTTGAAGACGCTCAAAGCAAACAGCATATGGGAGTTTGTGCACTCGAATATTGGTGGTGTTGAGGACGAGTGTGCGAGCCCGACGGATGCGTCGTGGTGGGGCGGGAGCGAGGGGTCAGAGTCAGACAATTCTGGTGACGTGTGTGCGCATCGAACAAACCTGAGCCAAACGCCAAATATCAAATCGCCAAAGGCGTGTATCAAAAAACTTCCATTTCACTGTCGGGTGGAGTTTTTCTACTTGTGAATTGAACTCATCGATGACTCACTTACTAGGAGAGCAATGCCCTGCAGTTGTGGTACCAAATGCTGCATCCGAGTCATGAATCTGAGCAAAAGAGCCTAAAGGAAAGCATTTCGTTGAAGAGGAGAGGTCACTACAAATGAAGTAGGGTGTTGACAGGCTGACCACTGAAAATAACTTTAGTCGGACGCGCCCATCTATCAAATGTATATACCCATTCTTTATGCCAGTCTATTACTTTGCTGCTCTTAAACGAGATGTTCGGTATTACACCCAATTCTCAAGGTATATTCCTGTTCTCTTTCTTCCACTCTTACACCGTTCCACGTCTCTCCATCATGCTCGTACACAAGACTCGGAATCCCAACCTGTTCGATTGCAAAACTCGCACTGATCGTGCCCATTATAGCTGCCTCCTCAATCGCCTTCCCTCTTGCCAAACCAACGCTCAGCCCTCCCAAAAAGCCATTCCCACCTCCAGTCGGATCGACGACTTTGTTCAAACCATTCCGCTTGTCTTCTGGAGAAGGATGGTATGCTGGAAACCAGATTCCCTTCTCTTCATTTGCCAGCATCGCCTGGGTTAGGACAAAGCAGCCTTTCTCCCCTGCCCGGACAACAATAGCGCCGTCCCCACGGGAACCGATGCCTTGTTTGATGAACTCACGAGCTGTTTTTTCCACTGTATCTTCATCGACGCTTGAACTGTGTTTTGAGACCACTTCGTCTCCGAACCACATCGCGAGTTCAACATGGTTAGGGCTGACTACATCGACTGCCAACAATGCATCCCGTGCTGCAGCTAGCTCGACGGGCGTGCAGACGTCAGGGACTGGTTCCCATATGTAGAAAGAAATGTCAAAATTGGGAGGCCGCCGGGAATTGATATTTGTCGCTAAATCGCTGCACCTAGAGGGAGAGCATATCAAATGAAATGATCTTGATGATAAGAATTGAGGAGGCAGATTCTGAGCGTCCAGTCGAAGTTTAGGTGTGAGGTATTTGAAGCCTGTGCCGAGTAAGCAAGCAAGTCCTGATGACCACGCTTGATGTACCGTGGAAAAAGGAAGGGTTCAAATGAAAGACTGAAGAGTGCGGGGAATATTGACGAGTCTAGGGCCCAGATGCAAATGATGTGGGGCCCAATAAGCATATGGGAAGAAGGTATGCGAAGTTTACCTCTGTGCTCATTTTGACCGTAGTAATTCCAACCCCTGGTGGTTTGCCTTTCAAGAGTCTCACGGAACACGCAGTTGGTCCTCCAATGAGACAGGCTTTCTCGAAGACCAGGCTCAAAATCGGAGCCGCAGTCGATTGTCCAGCCGACCTTCTTGGATAGCTCGCCTGGAGAGTATATTCGAGCACCAAGCGCAGAATACGTGCCAGCGCCTCCGGGAACATTATATCTACTTGGTCGAGGATCTGGAGGTTGGAAATGGATTTCATCTCCAGAATATTAGCCTCAGAGTCGATACAGGAATTGACGAAAGAGAGTATGTAGTGGCAGGAGACTGGAGTGTGCATTGGGCCTGCAGCGACGAAACATAAAGACGAATATACCTACCAATGATGAACATGCCCAGAGTGCAGAAGTCCACTTCATCCGGACTGTCAGTCTCTACTGAAGACGCCATCATGTGGAGGAGTGGACTTCAAGATTGCGAGAGCTGTAAAGAGTATATCGGATCGCTAGGGAACCATTGGCTTGGATTGATAGGGCTTTTTCTTGGCCTGGCTCAATGCTGTGGCTCGTGTCCCCTAAAGCAAGAATGAGACAACTTGAGAAGGAAAAGGGAATTCTTCTAGTCTAAAACCGAGAAGGAGAACATTGTAGCTAAGAAGCTATGAAGCCATGTCGAACAGTTGAACTCAATAAAGAGAAAGTGTAGAACGTGACTCGGTGATCTGCTCAAGGAACCCTAGAAAGCGATAAGAAAAGGAAATCGTGGCTGGAGAAAACTTCAGGTGGAAGGACAGGGTAGCTTTGAATTCAGACTTCAGAAGGCTTCGTCTAACAGATCCAGGGGCTGAAGTTGGTTGGTGATGGTTGGGACTGAAGTCTGAGATGTTCACTAACGGAGGCCTAGCTTGGCCGACGGAAGAGACCCCGGCCTGCCCGGCGCCGTCACTAGCGCCATCCCCGAACGACAGCTCGACGGGAAGCTGATGCAGCCTGAAGAATTCGCTGCATCAACCGCGCCAGACGAACCCCCAAGTCACCAATCTGCAGCCTGCCATCTTCTAAGTTCTCTATAAGCTGAGCCTTCTGATCCTCCTCCAACCAGCCGTCTCGTGCTGCCCCCAATCCGCCCGTGTCTGGACCCAGATCAAGGCAGAACTGCTGCACATCCCTGGAACACACCTCTTCCTTGCATCCTCCTGCAAGCACCGTAACGCAGCTATCCTTCCCCGCAGAAACCCCCCCCTACACCGTGTCCGTCATGGCTCAGGGTAACCAGATGAATAACCTGACAACTTTGATCAAGCGGTGCGTTCTTCATCCTTTGTAGCACCCCTCCCACCCGATCCAGCAACACACGCTCCGCTTGACCAGACATGGCGACATCCCCAGAATATCGACATTCTGTAACCTTTGACGCTCAAAACACACCGCTGACCAAACTGGTACGCAGGCTGGAAGCTGCCACGAGCCGGCTAGAAGACATCGCATCGTCCGCCGCCAGCTTGGAGCAGAAAGATGCAGCAGGTACTCCGACCACGAATGGCGCTGTCGCAGGCACCCCTCAGAGCACCTCGCAACCCGCCGAGGAGCTACCTCAATCCATCCTCGACTACGATACGCTGATAAATGGAGATCTCAAGGCGTACATGGCCGTCGCTGAGCAGCTGGGCGGCTCCATCGCTGAGCAGGTACTGTAGACTCTCATGGGACTGCCTTTCCCGAGAAGCTAACGTGCGGTCAGAGCGCTGTCGTCCTCACTGCCTTCAAGACTCAGCGCAACTGGCTGCTGATGTCGACCAAAGCCAAGAAGCCTGAGATGAAAGCTTTCCAAGACTCCCTCAAAGATTTGCAGACCGAGCTGGAGAAGGCGGAAACAATACGGCAGAACAACCGCGCTCCGGAGTATAAAGACCACTTGGCGATGGTTGCTGACGGTACTGGTACTCTCGGATGGGTCACCATGGAGCAGAAACCCGCAGACGTTGTTGCAGAACTGTTTGGCGGAGCGCAAATGTGGGGAAACAAGGTGCTCAAAGAATACAGAGAGAAGTACGTCGAAGGGGGGTTGCTCTCCATGGATCGGGCTAACAATCTACTCTAGGGATCCAAATCGCGTGCAAGCGGTGCAAGCGTTCTACAAGATTTTCAAATCTTTAATAGCGTACATCAAGCAGCATCATCCAAAGGGAATCGCCTGGAATCCAGATGGAGTTGATGTTGCCACCGCTCTCAGTCAAGCCCAATCTGCACCGAAGTCAGTACCCGCGCCTCCACCTCCACCACCAGCGTCGGGAGGGCCACCCCCACCCCCTCCACCAATGCCTGCCAACTTCTCCGCACCACCGCCTCCTCCTCCTCCAGCTGCGGGCGGTGCGCCGAAGGCCGCCGGGGACTCTATGGGAGCCGTATTTGATCAGCTGAATAAGGGCGAAGCGGTAACCAAGGGCTTGAAAAAGGTGGATTCTAGCCAGATGACACATAAGAATCCCTCACTACGCGCGGCCGCTGGTCCCGGATTATCAAGGAGCAGTAGTGGAAGCGGGATTGGCAGAAGCAAGAGTCCAGCGCCTCCGGGGAAGAAGCCGAAACCTGATGCGCTGAAGACGAAAAAGCCTCCAAGGAAGGAGCTTGATGGAAACAAATGGATAATAGTATGGCGCTTTTGATCCGATTGGTATTCGAGACACGAACTGACGAAGTTATGTAGGAACACTTCGACAGCCCAGGCGAGATTGTCGAGATTGAAGCGTCCATGACTCAGTCCATCCAGATATCTCGCTGCAAATCGACCACGATCCGGATCAACGGCAAAGCAAACGCCATCTCTCTCGATAACTCTCCACGAACCTCCATCATCCTGGATTCTCTGGTCTCGGCGGTAGATGTCATCAAGTGCTCCTCCTTCGCCCTCCAAGTTCTTGGCACACTGCCGACAATCTTGCTAGATCAGGTCGATGGTGCCACCGTGTATCTCGGCAAGGACAGTTTGGCAACCGAAATTTTCACGAGCAAGTGCACCAGCGTAAACATCAATCTGCCGGCTGAAGAGGAGGATGGTGATTATGCTGAATGTGCCGTTCCAGAGCAGTTCAGGAATTTCGTCAAGGACGGGAAACTGGTCAGCGAGATTGTTGAACACGCTGGTTGAGGTAGTAATGCTGGTAATACTGGGTTTTAATTGGCGAGATGGAACAGGAAAAAGAAGGGGCCGCAACTACATGGAGTGCATTTCTTCTCGATTGTTGATTTTTCTTAGGCATACCTGGACAAGGTTTGAGAGTGGGGTTGTCATTGGATATCCCATGATTGAGAGTTATAGTGGGCTTCGCAATCGCATTTTGCGAGCCTTGTATACTACCGGTAGTTTGTTCAGAATGTGTGTATGAAGTAGTGGGTAGGTAAATAAGTCGATTCCAACTGCGAGCGTGCTTTCATCACTGCCCGCAAAACAGCATGCTGCATGCTGCATGCAGCTGCATTTCATATGGGATTTTTACAGTATATACAAGCAAGGCGGTCTTGTGGTCCGCCTGCGATCTCCATCATATCCACTTCCCTAGCGCCGTGCTCTATGCGCATTTCTGGATTTTCTTGGACTGGTGTATGTCTATCCGGCCGCCCAAATGTCTTCTCATTTCCCTTGCTCGGCCTGCGCCTTCTCATACTCGATGATCTGTCGACTCCAGCTGTAGTTTGTGCGTCAGTGTCCGTCTCGAATATTATTTGACTATGCACTCCACCCTATTGGCTGGAGGACATGGAGAGGTTCACTCACTATCGACTGGGGAAGAACCTTCCCTTCTCTGGCATGCGTGTTCGGACTTCCCTCTCGGCGCTGACGTTCCAGGCGATGGCTACGATGCCGGCTATGAGGGCGCCGGCAACCATGGTGTTGGCTTTCCAGTTTGCGGGTTGGCTGTACCAACCGCCGGCGGGGGACCAGACGTGTTTGGGGTAGCTGGAGGTCGAGTCGTTAGCTTGGCCGACGGTAGATAGAGGCTGATGCGTGATGGCGAGTGTATGTGAAGCTCTGGCATAGCAATTGAGGCGGTTCAAGGCCGCATGAGGGGTGGAGGGATGCGGCGGAGGAGAGAAACATACGGTATCTTCCCATGAACGGGTCCGGGAGGCTTTGGAGCATCCTTTGCGGGAATCTCAACGGGAGTGTGAGAGTCGGCACCCATTGCGGCGGTATTCGTAGAGCGTGAAGGTCGTCAATTGCTGCCGTGGAGTTGCGGCACTCGTCGTCGATGAGGTGAAGTCGGAGCGCCAGACTTGGCATTCGAGGTAACCCCGTGACTCGGCCAAAAAATAATCGGAAGCGCAACTTCAACTCCATCCACCCACACCACCAACCCAGCTCGCCAATTCCCGTCCACGATTGAACGCCGGACACGCTGCGCGGGAGGGACACGCTTCATTAATGAAGCGAATACGCCTCGAGAGATGGGGAGAGATATTCCTGTGCCCCCAGCGGTATCATAACCTCCCATCAACGGGGTCACGAGCGCCGTCCTCCATCCTTCTACACCCTCGAACTCCCCCCTTTCGACGCCCACAATCAACCACGACGCGTATACGACGTCCTAAATCCGACCCATCGGCGAGAACAAAACCTGTCTACCCCAATGTCGCGACCTCGTCCTCACAGCCTCGATCAAACGAGCAAATCACCCGTCCCCTGGAAGAACTCCCTTCGCCGCCTGTCTCGTCATCACTCAGCGCACCCCGTCTAGCCGCTCTACACGCCCGCTTGACACTCTCCCCACGACTGCCCCTTCAAACCCTCCACCGCACCCTCATCCACCCAACCGCCGACCCAGACCCTCGCTTCAACAACGCCTCCCTCGCCCTCCTCGGCGGCGAACTGCTGGGCTACCACACCGCCGAACATCTCATATGCCACTATCCGCGACTCCCGATGAGCGTCTTCTTCGCCGCACAAGATGCATACATCGGACCGCGCGCCCTCAGCGTCATAACACGGGAATGGGGCGTCGACAAGGCTGCCGAACCGGGTGGTGAAGTCGCTCCGGGACTACTACAATTCAGAGCCATCCCGGCCGGCGCGCCGCTGACGGACCCGGATGCACCGAAGGAGAAGATTTGGAATCGTGGGGTGAGCAGCCGTATTGCTTCGGATGATTCGAATCCGCGACGCTCGATCAGGACGGAAGATCCATCGGAAAATAAGGACGAGGTCTCGTACGAGCAGGCGTGCACCTCGTTTGTAAGAGCATTGGTCGGAGCCGTGCATCTGCACTGCGGACGGAACGCCTCCCTGGCCTTCCACAGAGATCACTTCCTCTCGCGCCATCTCGACTTTGCGAAACTCTTCGACTTTGACGATCCGGCTCGAGATCTGTCGCGGCTTTGTGCGCGAGAAGGCTTCGAGCCGCCAATTGCGCGGTTGATCTCCGAGACGGGGCGGTTGAGCAGACATCCGGTGTTTGTGGTGGGTGTGTATAGCGGACGGGATAAGTTGGGGGAGGCGGCGGGTGCGAGTTTGAATGAGGGGAGAGTGAGGGCTGCGGCGCAGGCGCTTAAGGCGTGGTATCTTTACTCGCCGCCCGAGGTGACGAAGCCGAGTAGTGTCGAGGGTGGCGAGACTGGAAAGAAGTGGATACCTAATTACGTGGATTGTGGGGAAGTTGTGGCTTGAGGAGGAGCAGATGGGTTATAGGGAAATGTTCACGGTCCAGTAGGAGAACGGTGAAAAGCTGGATTCTGCGTCGATCAAGAGAGCGGTGTACAGATATGAAGGGTCGCAGCGGACAACCAGAAGAAAGTCACTCGAGTCACTACTCCATGAGCCCATTCGACCAGTGGAGCTTTTGGACAGGGACATCTGTATCATACTCGTGCATGGATGCATGTTGTTGCTCTGTTGTCTCTTGGGTGGGTGACAGTCATCCCTCCACGAAGACCACACACGGTCTTGAGGAAAGCAGACTTGAAGCGCATGGGACAAAGGAGTCTTGTAGATTTCCGGCGGGAGCTATAAGGAAGAGGGACTTTTCCTGTGTACTTGTATATAAAAAGCGAGGGATGGGATGGCATGGGGATGTAGCATCAGTTCGCGCTTTTTTTTCCCTATTGCAAAATCTATACTCTAGATCATTTTGAAGGGCCCTTTTCTTCTTGGACGGGTCGAATTGGTCTGGTGATTTTTTGTGTCTCTGATCGAGGTGGCATGGCGCTTTGAGGACGGGTATGCGGACTATGGAAATGTCTTCAGGTGGGAATGAAATGATTGAACTTGTAGTGAGGTTTTCTGTTACTGTGTCTTGAAATCTTGGATATCTTGTTAACATAGTTCTCAGGCTTGACGTCCCGAAAACTGGAAGTCTGAGTATGAGTACCTATCTAACAGCGGATTTTGATACACTCGGTCGGTCTCACCATTCCAAGAGAGTGGACAGACGCTGCGAGCTTTCAACAACTCCGAGGCTACTTTCTCTTCTCTAATCTCGGCGATCTAAAGCTCTGGCAGAGGTTGGACGGTGGTTTTACTACCGATCCAGCAAGTCCAGGTGCCTACCTCAGTTAGAGACTTCTCGCACCTCCTCCGCGCAAAAGTTCTAAACCTGGATATCTGACCACGAGAGTAGGCTTAACTACTCCTAGAGAGTGGATGGAAGCTTCGAAATTCCAGTTTCTATACCGAAACCTCTCGATCCTAGCCGTCTGATGGAAGGATTGAAAGGACTACGGTTTTTTAATCTAATTATAGAACCTTTAGATTCTTAGGGATTCCTTGTACTCCCATAGAGTGAGGTATGGAAGCTCTAGGATATTAGTATTTATCCTTGAAGCTTTCCGCCTTGAAAACTACGAAATTGGATATCTAAGCCTGCAGAGTCGTAAGGTTTCCGCCCAAAAGACCACGGTTCTGGATGTCTAAATGCAGGATTTTCAGGCTCTTGGTGGGCTTGATTACTCCCGTAGAGTGCATGGAAGCTCCGGGATATTAGTATTTAAGTTTGAAACTATCCGTCTCGTAAAGCACGATGTCGGATATCCAAGCCTGCAGAGTAGATAGCTTTCCACTGAAAAGAGTACGATTGTGGATATCCAACTACAGGATTTTCAGCCTTTCAGTGATCCTGACCATTCCTAGAGAGTGGATGAAGGCTCTAAAACTCTGAGTTATCTACCTTGGAAAGTACGATATCGGATATCCAAGCCTGCGATATAGGCAGCTTTACCGAAAAGACTACAATTATAGATATCCAACTGTAGGATTTTCAGGCTCTCAGTTAGGACTACTCGTGGAGCGTGGATACAAGCTCTAAAACTCTAAGCTATCTACATTGGAAAGTACGGTATCGGATATCTAAGCCTGCGAAATAGTAAGGTTTCCACCTAAAAGACTACGGTTCTGGAGATCCAAACCTGCGAAGTGGTACGTTTCTGCCAAAACTTGAAAAAACTACGATTCCGGATATCTAACTGCAGGATTTTCAAGCTCTCAGTAGTCCCGACTACTCCCGGAGAGTGTAGAGATGATTCAGGATTCTAGTGTTTGTGCCAAAACCTCTCGATTACAGACGTCTAATGGAAGGATTGTCATGAGCGGTTGGCTAATTGTGAGGGATTTCTTGTCGTGTAGGTGAGTTTCTTTCTTTGCTTCTTCTATCTCTGATGTTAATGGAGACGTTCATATTCTCTCTCGGGATTCTTCCCTGCTAAGTCGAGTTCTCGTTCTCTCGTTCTCTCGTTCTCGATCTTCAAGCGTTCAAGAAGACATTTCCCCCTGGCTACCTACTCTGGACATGAGCCGTTTCCCGGACGCTCAACGGGTCCATCTCAGGTCTGACCAGTTTAAACCATCTGCAGTCCATCCAACTTTCTTGATAAAGTCGTTGAGATTTATCAGGCTACCGGTGCACCGTGTCATCCACGTCATCCACGACGAGTTAGTGGTCTGACTCCAGCAACAAATGGATCGAGAGGACGGTTTTCAGAAGATCTTTGGAGCCGCTGCTTATTTTCATCACCCTCATTTTGTCATCTGTATCCTTCTTTCTCTTACCATCAAGACTCATGGCCTTTCATGGCATCAACTTCTCACATTCACAATTGATACACACAACCTCACGTGTAGGTACCGCGACCTCTTACAGGCACGTCAACTCTACCCAACTCTCTCCACCAGAAATCAGACTTCAATGACGCCTCCCCAACGTCCGCATCCCCATTCCATCAATCTCGCCCATTCTCGTTGAGCCACGAGGAGACCCGCCTTAGCCCAACGCACAACCCCAACGTCAAACGTCCGCCATCCACAAACCTATAAAGAAAAAGAAACCCCCCTCTCTCTCCCATCCTCTCGAATGCGTCTCCACTTTCCATGAATCCCTGGATCTGCCGATTCCTGAAAAAGATCATCGCTCTCACTCTCGACTTCCTGGGCTCGATTCTCCTTTTCTTGATCGTGCATAGAAGGAGGTCTCCCAGGCCATCTCAGACCGTAGTCTCAGACGTAGCCATGGATCCTCCTCCTCCTCCCGCCGATGCTAATGCCAACGCCAGTCCCGAACCCGAGCGCTTCGAGTATCGCAGGGAGTCGTATGCGGAGAATGTACGGCGCTACATGGCAATGTATCCCCGCCGATGGGACGACCAGCCGGCCATGCAGCGCGCCCCGACACAGCGTAGAAACGCGATTTCCTACTCCAACGAGATCCATCGGCCTCCTGAGGGCTCTCCATACGCAGGAGCTTATTCTAGTGGGGTTACTTACCCTATGGGCTCCGCACCTCCATATCAAGTACCGCCTCCCGCGTGGTATACGAAGTACCCTTACAATGTACCCATGGCCTATAACAGTTCCGCTGAGGTCCATCAGCCGATGGCTAGCGGCCCTGTATTCCCAGGATCGCCTGCGGTTACACAGCAGAATTATGGGTATCCTAAGTCCTATCCCATCATGAGCTCCTACAGTGAGCCCAACCAGCCCATGAACCGCTCTCCTGCGTATGATGGACTTCCCTACACATGGCCGACGACGCAAGGACCCCCTCATCTGCCGGAACTTAAGCCTACGACTCCACTCAGCATTGACGAGCACTTCTCCATCGCTGAGCAAGAACCCAAGTCCACCACCAACACTACCACTGTCACAAAGCCATCTGAGTCCCAGACCTCGCAGCCACCTATTCCTAAGACCTCGCAGCCGCAAGTCCCCATCACGCTAGAGGCGGAGCCCACGCAAATGACAGAAACGAGGCCCAAAGCTCCACTATGGGGGAAACAGCAAGCAGAAGAACCCCTCCCCGTCCCCCTACCAGGCCACACCACCCTCACCAGCGAGCGGCCACGCAGCGCCCAAATTGCATCCAGCACCACTGCAACTGCCACTGCGACCGCCGCTGCCACCTCCTCATTCGCCTCCGCCTCCGCACCCTCGTCCACATCTTCAAAGCCACGCCGCCGCCGCACACCTCCCGCCAACACCAACCCCACCCCTTCGACCCAAGCCGTCGACCAGCCCAGCCTCCTTTACACCGGCCCCCCCTTCGAGACCCTCGACGCACGCGCTCTGAAAGCCGAGAAGGCGCGGCGCGAGCAGCTTCGCCATATGGCGGAGAGTGTGGCCAAGCATTACGAGATGAACGACCCGATGCTGGAGTTGGTGTCGGAGGAGAAGCGCGATAGGACGGACATGACGGACGAGGAGTTGCGGAAGAGGGTTTGGCAAAGACTGCGGGAGGAGGGGAGAGGGAGGCTTAGGCGTTGTCGTACTATGTCGAATGGCTGTGCCTACGAACTCTGCGAGGAGAAACTCGGCAGCGGCTGTGTTCCAATCCCAGCCATTGTGGAAGCGGAGCGGGAGCGGTCGATGCGGTTTACGAATAACACTGGACCTGTCCCTAATTACCTCTATGATGCTCGATATAGCCGGGCTGAGGCTTCTGCATCCACGATGGCGACGGCATCCACGCCAGCAACAGCAACGCCGACAGCACCGTCAACGACAGCGGCAACGCCAGAAGCAGAAGCAGAAGTCCAACCCACGCAACCCCAACAGGTCCCAGCAGCACTCCCACCTCGTCCTCAGCGAGGCCCCGGTCGCCCACAAGGCTCAGCACGCCGTCAGCAAACCGACGGCCTCTCACCCCCTCAACTCCAACCTCAGTCCCAGTTTCAGTCCCAGTCCCAGCCTCAGTCCCAGTCCCGGCTTCAGCCACAGTCCCAGCCTCAGTCCCAGTCCCAGCCTCAGACCCCTTCCCCCTTACCGCAAGCCACACCCTTCTCCTCACACCAACAACAGCAACCCCCACGTCCCCGCCCCCACACCCGCAGCCAACCCGAGACCTTAGTCGAAAAGATCTCGCGCATCAACAGCGCGCGCGCCGAGCGATTCGCAAGGCATAAAGCTTTCGTGGTCGAGCCGCCGCAGTGGCAGGTCGATTGGGCTGTGCAACAGGCGGCGTTGGAGAGGGAGGGGAAGCTGCAGAGTGAGGAAAGGAAGAAGGAGGTAGAGGCGCAGCTAGAGCTAGAGGTAGAGGAAGGGAAGAAGAGGGAGGCGGAGGAGAGGAAGAAGCAGGTAGAGGAGGAGGAAAAGCGGGACGCGGCGAGATTCAGGCCTCGGCCATCACCCTCAAAAGAAGCGCATCAGACAGCAGAAAAAGCATCCAAATACCAAAACAAAAAGCACAAATCGGAACAGGAAAATAAAAAATGGCAAACAGACCTCGAACTCCAACTCGCAGAAGCGCTCAACTCAGAGAACGACGCGGCGAAGAAGAAGAAAAAAGAGGAAGAGGAGGAGAAGATGAGGCTGAGGAAAGAGGCTGAGTGGCAGTATGAAGAAGCGGAACGGCAGGCGAGAAGGGAGGAGGAGGAGAGGGAGAGGGAAAGGGCGCTGGAGGAGGCGAAGAGGGAGGGGTGGGATTTTTGTGAGGAGGGGGAGGGGCTAGAGGAGGATGGGGTTGTGTCGGTCGATGAGGGAGAGGAGGAGGGAAGTGAGGGGTTTGGGAGTGAGGAGGGGGAATATGGGAGTGAAGATGGATTTGAGGAGGAAGAGGAAGAGGGTGAAGATGAAGAAAGGGAGGACGAAGAAGAAGGCGAGGATGAACCTGTAGAATGGAGCGACGGCCAGGGCAACAGAGTCCTCGGGTGGATGATGAAACCTTTCCGCTCACGTGCCAGAGAGGGGAGAAATATTGTTTTTGAAGAGTGGAATGGGGATGCGGAGGAGAGGTATTGAGATGATTATATCGTTAATAGAGTTGGAGGAGGATGAGAGGACCTAGACTGGAGATTGTACAAAGCCTGTTGGAAGAGGTTGCGAGGGCCCGCGGTTAATAATGCTTCAAAGGAAGTCTTTGTATGTCCTGCTTGAGTTGGGCAGGATGCTGTGTATTACTGATAGTATGAAAATGAACAGCTGAAGTTCCGTTCATGGACTGTTGTGGTTGATGTGACACTATAACAGAGCTGTGATACTCACCTAGATCGTCATGGCGGATTTACCAACGAACTTGCCCAGAGCAGAAGCCACCATATTAGCATAGCAGCAACACCACCACTCTCCACAACCCACCTCAGTCCTCACCGTCGTCCGAAACATAAGCTAAATCCTCCTTCTTAGCCCTCCAACGTCTCTTAACCCGCTTCTCCGTCTCCCCCACGGTCCTCAACAGCGTCACCACACTCATCCCAACAAAATCCGCCGTCTTCTCATAGAACAGCCGAGCGTGTCCTTCGAGATGGATCGGCTCGAGGTAAAACCTGTACCCACTCCCCGGCCTCTGAACCTCCTTTTTCGACTTCTCCGCCTCCTTATCCGTGACGGCTCGTCTCATTTTGAGGGAACTCTGGATATCTCTAAGTCGCTGGGTTGTGTCCGAGACGTGATCTGACAAGGCTGGCGAGGGCGGCGGTTCCCGCGTTCGCGTTGAGGAGACTGGAAACGTGTCGAACCAAACTTCTCGACCCTTGTAACCTGGAGCTTTGGACAGGACCTCTTCGTCCATGATGGTCTTTTCGTACCAGTCGAGGTAGTCGTCTAAGCGGTCCTTGTCCATCGCCATGATATCTCCTTCGGTTATCTTCCAGGCTTCCTGGTTGGTTAGAGGCCCATCTCGGTTCATCGGTTCGGGGTCTTTCATTTTGCTGGCCCAGACATCCCAGTCGAGGACGGTGCTTGCAGGTTCGGCGCTGGTGTGAGGATACCGCTTGGCTTGGTCGAAGGGATATAGCAATTTCACCGCTATCACTATGCAGCAGACTAATTGGACCTGGGCCTGATCGGCGCCGCTATACTTCTTAGGCTCTTTCTCCTTAGCGCTCGGGAAGCTGAACTGATATTGAAGCAGCTCCTTCAAAGCCACAGCGGCCGGATAGACATCCAACGGAAGGCAGAGCTCTCTCATGATCCTGTAAAGCAGGGGAGGATAGCTCAGTGCCGGCACCTCCACCCCAAAGAGACTGTTGTAGTTGGCAGCCACATCGGTGACAACAGTTTGAAGCTGGTCCGGGGCCAGAATGGAGCTCGCTTCCAACTTCAATAACAAAAATCCGTGAAGTCTCTGCTTCATCGATTCCTGCAAGGATTTGCTTGCCGTCATGTAGACTATTTCCCCTGCGTTGGCCCATCGCACGAGGTCGCCTATTAGTAAAGGGAATCGCAGTATCACGCTGGATAGATAGCATAGCGCCAAAGTTTGTATGAGGTTTGGCAGAGACTCTGGGTGGGTCCAAGCGGTTTGGCGGCGTAGACCGTACTTGTTTTTCTCCTCATCCTCGGCGTCTGATTGCGTGGAGAATTCTTGCGCTTTCACACTGTCCTCCAGATCTGATCTTTGCAGAAGGCCGCTGAAATTCTGGAGGCGAAGAACCCATAGGTCGTGGACAACGGTCTGGTTAGGGAGGTTAGAAAGGAGTTGACAGACGGATGAAGCATCCGCAAAGGACTACAACATACTTCCAGCTCGGCTGGGAGGCCCTTCTCATGAATCAAAGCCCAACACTGTTGCCTCAGAACGAATTGATAGCACTGGAGGTAGAGTTCAATCTTCTTTCCACCAGTGAACACTGAAAGTCAAACAAGTCAGCGGCTAAAGCGTCATGTTTGGGGACCGGCAACCCACATGTCTGAACCCTTTCCTGCTTCTCTTTCCTCTTGGTAGCTGTTACCACGTTTTGACCGCCCGTGAAACCATCATCATCGACCCCCTTAACATCAAGTTGCTATCTCGGTGGTTAGAGCAAGGACTGCGTGAATAGCGGCGGCGGGACTGCACACATAAGACCTGTGGCCTCGCTCACACCACCATGAGCCGCTGTCCAGATGATACCTTCTGGAGCTGCAGTTGTCTTCGCCGCATCTGGGGCCCGTTTTCCTTTCCATTAACGAAGTCATCTTTGAGGATTTGAGGGTGGAGAATCGGGTGTGGCGCGGTCGTGGTTGGTGGTTGATGTATGGTCGACATTTTGGAAAGACGACTTTGCTGATTGGACAGAAGAGTAAGTGATCACGTGATGCAAAATCAGCGGCCAGCCACGCCGGCGAAAGACCCCCTAGCTACTTGTCTCTGCAGATGTCAATGCAGCTTCTGCAAACATACATGAACGAAGACGGAGTTCCAATCACCACTGCGTCCATCTTATCCACAGCAACGATGATCCGTCCAAGAAGCTCCTCGAGTAGGGCAGCGCATGCATCTGAATCTCACAAAGCACTTTTAGGTTGCCTACAAGCGGATTGATTGGGAGTACCTGATACTCCGATCTAGTCCAAGGCATTGTCGTGTAACAATTCGTTTTAGCTATCCCTCCCAATGCAGGCAGGGTGATTCCATGAAACCCAGCCACCGACAAGTACACCTCGGAGAAAGCTACATAAAAACTTCCCGACCCAAATGCCATCAACTTGACGGCCCTTTCCTAACTTTTGATGCCTCTGAAATTGTCGAATTTATTTGTTGGCGGGGGCATCCTTGGCGTCAATAGCAACCTCTTCGCCCATGGCAGTAAGGACGATGACATCTGCACAGTTATGTCAGCAGACAGCCACACAGAGAACTAGGATCTTACTCACTGGTGTCTTTGCCGTCTTCAACGAAGTTCTTCTTGATCTTGTCGCCAACCTCGCCGTCGGGGATCTTGACGTCGTCCTTGGTGGTGCCATCGTCGGACATGAGGGAAAGGAAACCGTCGTCGGTGACATCGAGCTGTGGTATGAGTGTGAGCAATGACACAAGCTTCCCAACAAGGAGACACGAAACCACTTACAAGCTGGAATTCAGTGCGGCGGACGTTGGGAACGTCCATATTGTGAGTCGAGGGGCAGAGTTCTTCCAACTTCTTCTGGGTGAAAATGTCGATGGCGACAAGATGGACCTTGGCGTGACCGTGCTTGCCAGTCTTGGAGGTGGACATTTCGACGATCTTGCAAGGGCGGTTCTTGATGACGACGAAGCCGTTCTTCCTCAGGGCAGAGCACTGCATGGGGAAGGTCGTGGAGGCGCCGGCATCGGCACTCTCGAAGGTGTGCTCATGCTGCGCAATAAACGAGTTAGCAGAGGCTCTGTGGAAGCTTTACGATTGTTTTCTGTCGGGCCCACCGAGTCTCGCGACACAGATGGAGGCCACAATCGATAAAGGCGGGGCACGACCAGTGTTGACAGTGGGGGATGCTCACCTGGGCGTCATTCGCAGTGTCCGACATCTTGGTTTAAGGAGTGGCTTCGAAGCGTGCGGGCGCAAGGAGGAGGGTTGGGTGGGTGTGATGTGGTGGTGGAGTTGGGCGGCGAGATAATTTTTTGGGTGGATGGAGGAGGGTGAGGGTTGCGCCTGGCGAGAAGCACAAAGTGGGTGCCAGTGGGATGACTAACCCGAAAGATTTTTAGCGTCCGCCGCGCTTGGCATCAATCTTGGGGGCGCAACGACTTGGCTTGAGCCGCATCAGCTGGCGGAGCTCGACGAGACAACCACATCCGCAACGCATCCTCGCCTCTTTACTCCACCACGCCCTCCGTCGCTCTGTTTGCAATTTCCGTGCATGCTATCTTCATAGATGAAGAGGAACTGGGGCCTCGAGAGAAGCAACTCCAACATGTGGCTTGACCGCTTCGCTCCCCAGCCAACACCATCGGCCACTCCTCCCCAGGGGCGCTCATTCTCGCCAGCTCCGCGACGACCGTATCTTCACCCGGACACGCAACCCCACCGCCCTGGTCTGACGCCTCGCTCTTCGTCTCTGTCGCTAGCTTCAGGGCTCACGTCCCCAAATGCGTCGTCTGCGAATCTGCCGCCGAACGCGCGCGTCCCCAATGGATCGAGTTTGAAATACGAGCTTCAGCAAGCTCCTCCGAGCGATATAACAGATCCGCTGCATGTGCTTCACAACATAATTGGCGCCCCGCCGAGAAAGACCAGACGACGAAGCGCACAAACAACTGCGCAGCTTGCGGAAAAGCCGGCGGAGCTGGTAGAAGATATCGACTTTGGCGAGCTTGATTTGGAGGCATTTGCCGACGTTCAGGACAACATTGTGCGGCAACCCAGCAATATACATACCTATAGCGTCCAGTCTTCCCAAGAATGTACGTGCCTTGATCCGATCATTGATTCTTCGTGCTCATAAACACTAGACGATTTGGAAAAGGACAAATTTGAAGACCTTCATCGCTCTATCATAGCTTGCGATGAAGTCCTCAAATCTGTAGAACTATACTTGACAAACTTCCAAGCCGATCTCGGAGCAGTCTCCGCCGAGATTGAGACTCTGCAGTCGCGCTCCACTGCGCTGAATACGAAGCTCGAGAACCGAAGAGTTGTTGAGAAGCTCCTTGGGCCCGCTGTAGAAGATATAAGTCTGTCTCCTGCCTTGGTCCGAAAGATTGCAGAGGGCGCAATCGATGAAGGCTGGGTTCGAGCTTTGAAAGAACTGGAAAAGAGAACGAAAGTGATCGAGACGAAATCAGAGGAGGCAGTGAAGATAAAAGCCGTCGATGATCTGAAGCCTCTTCTCACGGACCTGACAAACAAGGTAATACCATCGAGCTTGCATCATGTCTCGTACCTTCTGCTCAGCTCATGTCCTTCAAAATAACCCCTTTTTCTGGTCGTTCTCGTTCCCCCTTTTCACAGACTAACACGTGACCAGGCGGTTGAGAGGATTCGCGACCACATCGTGACGCAGATCAAAGCACTGCGGTCACCAAACATCAACGCCCAGATCATACAGCAGCAGAGCTTTGTAAAGTACAAAGACCTGTATGCTTTCCTTGCCCGACATCAACCCAAGTTGTCGGAGGAGATCAGTCAGGCCTATGTGAATACAATGCGCTGGTACTACCTGAACCACTTCAGCCGATACCAAAAGGCCTTGGAGAAGATCAAACTGCACATGATTGACAAGACCGAAGTCATCGGCAATCAAGATGACACTAGCAGACGAGGCTCAAAGGTCGCATCTGCACCTCATGACCCCTTTTCTCTCGGACGACGCTTGGATCCGCTCAAATCGCGATCACCTACTGCTTTGTCATCGTATCTTGTTGACGAAGACAAATCGACATACTACCTGGAGGTCCCTTTCCGATCTTTCAATATCGCTGTCATTGACAACGCCTCTTACGAATACACGTTTCTGACGACTTTCTTTTCTCCAACTCAATCCTATCACGCCATCTCTCGATTATTCGCCTCCATTTTCGAGCCAACGTTTGCTCTCGGTCAGGCCTTTACGAAGCAGCTCATCGATTCTACAGTAGACGCGCTGGGCGTCCTTCTTGCCGTCCGCCTGAACCAGCACTTCGCCTTTGAACTGCAACGCCGAAAGGTTCCCGCCGTAGATGGGTATACCAATGCCACCAATATGCTTCTCTGGCCACGGTTTCAGATATTGCTGGACCTTCATTGCGAATCGCTCCGCCGAGCTACCGCCGCGCTCCCTGGCCGCCCAGCAGCGTCAACGATTCTCACCTCATCATCTTCGGCCGCTGCACAGTCGACTGCCCCCCATCAGCTCGCTCAACGGTTTGCTTCCTTGTTGCAAGGAATCCTAGCAATGAGTAGCGAAGCGGGTGATGACGAGCCTGTGAGCAACAGCCTTGGGCGGCTGAGAGGCGAGTTTGAGGCGTTCTTGGTGAAGCTGAGCAAAGGGGTCGCGGACAAGAGGAAGAGACAGAGGTTTCTCGCAAACAACTGGAGTTTGGTTGGAACCGTATTGGAAGGATGTGAAGGGAGACTGGCAGACGAAGCGAGAGCGCATTTTGAAGGGCTGAAGGAGGCCGCTGCGGGTGATGATTGAGCGAGTGGGATATGGGAGAGGCATGGAAGAGGTTTGTTCATAGACGGCTTCACGTGTTGCCTATGGTGCTTTCCTCGCGGTCTTCCTATTGCCATGCTCTGGTTGCTACGTGGTAGTCGTTTGCTCTTAGTGAATCACGTGTCCCCGGCCCCCGTTCCTTCTCTTTTCAGATGCTTTCCTCCTACTTCCGGCAGCTCACGCGAAGACCTCACAGCGCTAGCATCAGCCTTAAATCTGGTGTGCGGCTCCAGCTTCCTCCATCCTTCACACCCTCTTCAACCTTTTCCTACCACTCTACTCAGACCCTTCCACCCACTCACCACCACAACCATCTTGGTCCCATTTAGCTTGTCCTCCCTCCAACCTACCACAACCTCGTCGCCTTTCACCTCTGCTACAATGCCTCATCTCGCCCCCACAAGGAAGCGTGCCATCGGCGCCAACGACCAAGTCATCCAGCGCTACCTGAGAGAAAAGTCACAGACCTTTGCAGAACTGGATGATCTCCGCGAGCTTGTGAGTGCCTCTTCAGTCACACCTTGCCATCTCAATCTGGTCCACAACTAACACACACTCTCTCCAGGGCTGGGCCAACAAAGCCGGCGACGAATACTACCGCAAACAACGCGAACGCGCCGACGCCGCCGACCGCAGCGCCAAAGACCGCAAAGCAATGCACGCCATGATGGTCAACATCGGCGACCAACTCCAAGACGCCACCGGCATCTTCACCCCGCCGACTCCCCTCTCCCCTCCCTCCTCCATCTCCTCCTCCCACGGCTCGCCCCTCAGCAACAACGGTCGCGCTCAGTTCCGCATGCTCGACATCTGCATCGCGCCCGGCGGCTACTCGGAAGCTTGTCTCAAATACCAACCCACAGCCCAGATCCGCGGAATCACGCTCTCGACCGCCAACGGCGGCCACGTCATGGAGATCCCGTATAGCTCAAATACCTTTGGTAGTCTGACCAACGCGGCGGGAGAGGACTCGCGCGTCAAAGTCCGCTTTGAGGATGTCACTATGTACCTCAACGAGTACTGTCCGGAGCCGAAACCGCAGAACCGGCAACACGTCGTCGAGAGTGTCGGGCCGGCGAACAAGTTCCTCACCGTGCGGCCGTTCCCCGGCGTCCATTTCGACGTCGTCTTCTGCGACGGAAAAGTGCTGCGCAC
The DNA here is from genome assembly GCA_010015705.1 of Aulographum hederae CBS 113979. NCBI lineage: Eukaryota > Fungi > Ascomycota > Dothideomycetes > Aulographales > Aulographaceae > Aulographum > Aulographum hederae. Next base: position 525,954 of record ML977137.1, on the reverse strand, counting down.
GCACGCCTCGCGGCTCTCGTCGTCCGAGTCTCTCGAGAGCGTCCGTCTCACCGTCTCGCAGCTCATCCTCGCCTTGCAGCGTATCAGACCCGGCGGCTCCCTCGTTATCCTACTGCACCAGCTCGATCTGTGGCGCAATATCAAATTGTTGTATACGCTGGGCCAATTCAGCACCGTGAGTCTCTTCAAACCGAAACCGAGTCACGCGCAGCGAAGCTCCTTCTACATGGTTGCCAAAGGCGTCGATCCGTGCTGTGCCGCGGCCGAGGAGGCGGTTAACGAGTGGAAGACGATTTGGTTCAACGCGACGCTCGCCGGAGCCGAGAAAGCCGACGACAACGAGACGGCCGGCGCGCTGTGGGAGGAGGAAGAAGAGGATATCAAGTGGGTGTTGGATAAGATTGGCGATTTGCTGGTTGAGATGGGTGAGCCGATTTGGACGGTTCAGAGGGATGCGTTGAAGGTTGCTTCGTATATCAGGGAGCCGGATGTCGTTACTCCAGAGAAAGGCGGCAATGGCGAGAATAAGGAGAATTTCAGTCCGAGTCCGGGCGGCGGGATGGCGGCCGAGTGGGGGACGCCGGGGCATGACGGGCTCAGTCGCGCGAGGCGGCCGAGTGTCAGTGAGTTGGGGAAGCGGCTGTTGAGCGCGCATCTTGGACTTTCTTGAGCGGTTCTTTTTCACTTCATTTCCCTCTCCCCTCTTCCTTTCGTCTATTACCCCCTTTTTTAATCCCCACTCCTTCTTTTTTTTACCTCCATCTTTTTATTTCCTCTCTTAGACTGAGATTGAGGAAAGCCACGGCGCACAATGGGCGCTACGGTGTTGCATTTCCCCCTCTCTGAGTCCCTCTTTTGAAATTCTGACTTTTCACGATTGATGATCGGCTGATTGGAGTGGCGTCGGCACGGGTAGGTACATTAAGCATAGCGAAAGCAGAGGCGGAGGCGGAGGCGGAGATGGAGGTGGGCAACATCTGGTGCAGGGTATTGGAGATGCAGGTACCTTATCTGCAGAGAAGTGGCGGAATTGCTTCGGTATTTAGTGATCTGGATAGATCTTTGCCTAATTAACTTTGCTTTTGATCCCCCTTGAAATAGATCGGGGTGTCGTATGTTAGTAGCGCGTTACGGTCAGGTCATATGACTTCAGGGGTTCTCACTAGTGGACATCTCCTAAGACTTCCATTCTCGCCCAAGTCACTCGACTTCCTACCGCGGGCAACGAAAGTCCAACTTGAGACGTCAGAATCTACAGAATCGATAATAAATAGAAAGGGCAACCCGATGTGACGGGATTGACAGGCAGGCGTCACGTAATTAGCACGTGACGCGCCAACGGGCTGGTAGGTGGTTATCAACCACCACGCAAAAGCGGTTCCTAGATACCTCGTCTACCGATTTAGTTATATCTCTACCGATTGCTCGCACGCACTTTGCATGCCGTGACACTCGAGATCTATTTAATAAAGATAAAGTAGTAATATGTATAGCCTTTACTCCTAACCTTACCTAGGAGCTTATAAGTATAGAAAAGGCGGGCTTTTATTAGGGTATTCATCAAGTTTGCTAAAGACTAGTAGGTCAGCTTTACGCTTAGAGGCCTCTTGCTGTCGAACAGAAGTAGATTGCAAGTAACTAGGTATCCTCGAGACAAGACAAAAAGACCGGGTTAGACGAACTTGATGACGATTTTAGCAGTAATCCATGGCATGGATATCAGGTTGGATATTAGCAACTGATGCAATTCGGCCGTCTTACTGATAAAAGTGATGACTGAATAGAGAAAGACTGAGAGACACTCTTCAGCTCATAAAATAAGGTGAGGTAACGCCAAAGCTCAGCACTTTTCCAAGGGTTTCTGGGCTTTATTGAACCAGGTAATTATAAAAAGGCGATTTCGGAATCAGATACACCTACTATTGATTTCACGCTGTATGATTCACCTAAATGAGATAGGTGAGCCGGGGAAGAAGCCTTGAATAAATCAGACGATCTTTTTTGAAGCTATAGCAAGTTGCGTCGTTAGTACGACTGAAAACCTACCCGCATGAGCTCGTACTATTGAGAGTCAGCATCGTACACTGACACCTGATGCTTTAGAAACACTCAACAAAAAGGCAGAAATTAAGGTCATGAAATGGAAATGGGATGAACTCACATCAAAAGCCATACCGAGTCCTCTAAATCCCAGCTCCCCAAGCACCCACGTATCCCTAATTCCATGTTCAGCTAACATTCCCTCTTCACCCGCGTCATCATCTTCATCTTCACCACCCTTCATGACTCTCTGCCCCCCCTTTCTTCTCCCATGTCCGCCAACCTCAACCCCAACCCCACCACCCGTCTCCACAACTGCCCCAACACAATACCCGCTCCCCCTCCCCACCCTCCCAAGACTAAACAGCACGTCCCCCGTCCTCCCGCCATTCTCACCATCCTCAGCATTGTCTGTCCGCCGCCCTTTCAGCACAGGAAAGATGTCGCCTGCGAACTCGAAGCCGACTGATGGTGCGTTGAGGCAGGGGAAAGCGTGAAAGGAGGCGTGCGGCGCGGGAAGACGGATGGAGCCGGGGATGCTGGCGTAGAATGTGCGGGTCGCGGTGGGCGGGGCGAGGATGAAGGGGGTGGAGAGCTGGAGGTGAGGGTGAGGGTTGGTAACGTGAATTTTGTTTGGAAGAAGAGGAGAGGGCGGAAACAATTCTAACTGAAGAAAGAGGTTGGGAGACATGCTGGACTTACATCAATAACGGCGGGTTGATTACGCATGACTTTCACGCCATTGATCCAGACACCACGGAGGAGCAACTGCCACCATCCCGCAGCGCCTTCGACTGTAGACCATTTCCAACCATCCAAGTCATGCTTTGGTATATCATTCACTCTCTTCTTCGGAAGTTGTTTGCCGACGATGCGATCCCGCTTGACAATTGTAAAGTTTGACGGTACCAGCTCTTCCGATTCTACCGGTTTGCTCTCCACCTCTCCCAACCTTTTGAGTTTATCCTCAGCCTCTTTCACAGCAGCGCGGACGACGTTCGCAGCAGTACCGCCGATGCTGAGCACGCCCTCGTGGCCGTTGAGGAGCATGATGGAGAACTGATCTTTCTCGATGACCTCTGCGCCGATCAGTTGGCGAAGCAGACGTGGTAGGTGCGGTTGCATTTGACTCAGACTCTCCGACGCCGCTAGTCCAAGAGTATTGCCAGACGGCAAAAGTGTGTCTAAAGATACGTGGGGCGGTCGGCAGTGTGGGAAGGAGATTCTCGCCCGGACGTCGTTGGAATTGGGGACGGAGAGGGAGTCGCTTCCGGTGAAGCAGTGGGGGAATATTACGTCTCTTGATTTTGCTGGGAATACTTGAGTACTCTGTTATCGGATGTCTGCTACTCCAGAACTTACTGTAGCTCTCAGACCATATCTCGTCGAATCTGCTGCCCTTGTCGGATGTGGTGGTGCGAATAGATATGTCGGAGGCGAGCATGTCAATGTCAAATTCCACTTCTTGTTGGACGTTTCCCATTTTCATCTTCACAAACCTGGGGAAAGGTGAGTAACTGATGATGGAGACAATTTCGTTGGCTGGCATTGGACCCAATCAATCGCATGTCCATCTTCGCCAGCCGCATACCTCCTTCACCCGCGCCAATGTCGACTTTCCAAAAACTGCAAGACAAGAGACAATGGATGCTCACCAACTACCCTCCCTCCCCACCTCCCCCAACAATCTATCATCCACATGCCTCCCCTCCTGCTTCGGAACCCTCACAACCCTATTCCCGCGAATAACCCTCCTCGTCTGGTCAAACCTCGCCTCGGCAATCTCCAGCTGTTGTGCGAGGAAGGTCAAGTTGGCAAAGTCAGGATTGCCGTCGGCGCCATTGTCGTAGAAAGGTCCGCCGCGCCGGGAGAGCGTGAAGTGGATGCCGGGCGGGAGCTGCCGTGTTGCGGTTGAGGAAGATGTGATGGTGGCGCTGAAGGCGAGGAGGATGGTTGCGGGAGAGAAGAAGCGCATTGCTGAGGTGACTGATGGATGGGTAATGTGATGGGTGGAGTTTGCAGTCGAAAATTGTCCTGTGGGATCAAAATTGTGGGTTGTCATCGTTGACTCGTGACTGCCGCATTCGGAAGGAAGGAAGTAGGGGAAAGCGCGACGCGAGAAACATTAACCGCAAGATGAAAATGAGAAGCGGCCAAGCATGATGAACTGAAGATGAAAGATTTCTACCAACATGCATGCTTTTGCACAACTTACTTCTGTACCTACCTGAGTTTAAGATTCGATTATGTCGTCTTGCTCTTCTGCATAGGGGTGGACGACTCCCCCTAGAAACGACAACAGAAAAAGGAAGGTCCTGCATGTCAAGAAAACGCCAATTTGACAGAAGATTGGAGGAGAGATTCATGACACACGTGCCCAAACCTATCCATCCCACCTCCGAACTCTGACAGCTGACTGACATCTTTTCCAGTTCTGTGCATCTGAGCCGGCGACTCCTCGACCTGTGCAGCAGGACCAACCGCAAGTTTCGAAGACCAAGTTGCTGGAAAGGGAACCTGGATGCTTGGATAGGTACTAGGTACTCAACTGACGAAGCCACGAAAACTGACGTCTAAACGACCGAGGTGCTGCGGTGTGGTGCAATACGAATAGTAGAAAATCACCTTCTTCCCACCTCCTCAAAAAAGACGACTCTGGGACTTGAAATGTTTGCATGTTGACCACGTGTCGGGAGAAAGAAACCCCTTACCTAGGTACTATACCTAGGGACCTAATAGGTCGCTGTCATACCAGCTCTTCCTCTTCCATGAGGTCTACTAGAAGTACCTACCTATTAGCACCCCCACGCTCAAAGACGAGTCCTTCAACTCTGCTTCCGCTCTCGCTCGCGGTCCACCAGCTCTTTACCCAGCACTCGAGCATCTCGAAGAATAACCACCGGGCAAGCAAAATGCCACTTTAAGGACCCATGTCATGCGCAGCCCCCCAACTTGAAGACGCTGCTGACTCTATAATTCTTCACAATCTTCCCATTACCCGTGAAGGATGATGATGAGATGGGTAGCCTACCAAGGTATTTTACCCCTACCTTGGCCTTTCCAACCAACCATGCTAGGCACGGTTAGGCTTTGGATTAGAATCAGGATCCCGTAGTCAGGATCAGGATCACCATCCCCACCCGCCCTCGTAAAATAACCCAGCCAGAACTACCATGCCGGCCCGACCCACTAGTCGCCGTCCGTTCGTGCCACAGACATCCATCCCATCCCCAACCCAATCCTTCCAGCACCGGATCCGAAAGCGTGCGCGTGCGGCCCGCATCCTCGTCGTTGGGCCGGCTAGCAGGTCCGGCGGGACGAGGTGAAGGATTTTGGGATTTTGGGATTTTGGGACGTGGGGGTTTGGTGTGAATGCGGGCTGTGGGGAGGGTTGTTTGCGAGGATTGTGTGGAAGGGTCGAGGGCGGTACCTGGATTTGGTTGTTTGGAGGCTGTGGTGAGGAAGGGCAGGGCAGGGATATGGTGGTGGTTGTGGAAGTGATGCTACGGAATGTTGTTCTCGGCACCGATTTTTGATCAATGTCAGATGGGTTGGTTTTGTATAGCGGTGTGATGGAAGATAGGTAAGCTGTGCTGTGCTGGGTGATGAGGAGTGGAACTGCAGTACAGGCGGTTCTTCTCAAAGCTGCAGCAGTAGTGTCGAGGAACTGCTTCCACGGCTGAGAGGAGAGACTTGTCTTAATCATACAAGAAAGGTTGGTAGCATGTTGATCTTGTTTACCATGCGGCTTCATCCCACGGCAAAACCACGTGGAAAGACTGCGGCGTCACCCATTCAAAGCGGTTGTGGTTTCTTCTCATTAACGGGACGGTGCCGAAGCCTAGCTCTCGCGGGCAGGTGTATTGAGGGGGCCGAAGTTCGGTATCTGGCGGGTGTCAGGACGGGATTGGGCTTGGCGGTCAAGACATCGGCGTGAGAGTGCTATCACGCTATTCGTTCCGCAGCTGAGGTCTGCCCAGGAACGAAAAAACGACTTGAGTTTTTGAGACGGAGAGCTGATTGTGCGGGAAAGGGCCCTCGAGGGCGTTGATAGGTAAGGTATGCAATGAGGTGATGATGATTTTGATTGCTGTACACTAGGTACTCGAGTGCGCTCAGCTGTCGACGAACATGTCGAGTCATTGACCAACCTCGCATCTCATAATCAAAGAAATTCCAAACTTTTTTCGCGGCCTTTCGTCACTACTGGTTCTTCTGATTAGTGCTTCCCCCAGACTGGTAATCCTTGTCAGCCAGAAGCTCCCGGCCCCAGCCAAGACTGAAGTTTAATACGAAGGATGCTGACATAGCAGCAGCAGGCGGGACTTGCATATGGGTATGGGTCTCAAATCCCGGTGAGTGGATCGTCTTCTCCTACTGGTTCCTGGAAAAATCCCTGATAGCGGCTCAAAGGAGTGGTTCCCCAAAGCAGTTTGACCTCAAACTCATGCCCTATAGCGACGCGTGACGGTGGCTGTGGGATGTGAGCTGTGAGGCTCATTCGGTGGGCAGATGCAGAAGGAGGACATGCATACTCGCCCAACGATGCCGGTGGGGTTTGATAGTGGCAACTGGTTGAGCAGATGTTAGAGGGCTGAGTTATACGGTTAGTGGGTCGAGAGATGATTGGCCGTGCATCGATACAAACAACGACGCAAGCAGATGGGAATAATAAGTCGATGGAGCAACGTTGTAGGATTACAATTAATTTATGCGTTAGACTTTAGAGTTGGATGAGTTGAGAAGCAGCTGGGATGAAGCGATGGGAAAGAAGCAAGCTTTGAGACGGAGGATTGAGAGCGCATGCCGGATATGGCCAATAACGAGTGTCGTCCCGAGACTTTGATACATGCCAGAACAACGCCGACGAAGGAGGGGTCAGCAACCATGAAGGCCAAAGAGCTGCTCGACGACAAATTGCAGGACGGGACGTTTGACTGCGTGGCCGCATGAACAAGATGTGAAAAAAATTAAAGTGCGTCTAAGGGGAAGAGCGATTTGGATTTTTGAGCGGTGCTAGTGAAAGGAAGACGAGACATGCAAGACGCCAATCACGGCACATGAGGAGGATAAAGTCGAGCCGGGGGGAGGTTTTGGCGGTGAGACAGGTCGAGTCGAGGAAGGAAAAAACGCTGACAAGCCAAAAGCAAGCCCCCCCAAATGCGCCATGCTCTTGCGAGCCGGGGCGGGAGTTTCCTTTCCCTCCGCGCCACCAGAAATTTTGCCATTCTATGCCTGCGCCAGGAAAAATTTGGAAACGACCTTTTTTTTGCGAAAACGCGGAAACATACATAGGAACAAAAAGCCAGAGCAAATAGAAAAAAAAGGGACCGCTCCAGGGGTATCTGATGCTGCTGAATAGACGGTGAACAGAAGCCAGACGACGGACGAATCGAGACGGAGAGACGGAGGGAGCGAGAGCGCATTGGAAGGCGGACGGTGATGGGTCCGGGGACTTTGGAAGGAGTTTTGAGTTGCTTCGTCGGGGGGTGCATCATTATTGCATGTCGACGGTTGTTGTTGGAGGACTTGGACTTGGTGCAGCGGTTGGGCCTGGGCGCACAAGCAAGCATCATGACGATCCTCGCAGCCAGACGGCGCCAAATCGATGCACACCAGGGCTGGCCTGCCACACATCATCAGCATTGCACCAACTTCAAGAGAGACAAACGCGACCAACTGTCTGCGCTTGCTATAGACTCAACACTCACCTGGGAGAGTCAATGGCCCGTCTACGCCTTGGAGCTGCACGGCCGGCACGTCTTCAATTTGCACCGCGAGCACTCGAAGATGTACCAGTGCGGGCCCGAGTGGCACATGTTGCAGTTCCAGAGAATCAGCGTCGTGTCTGACTTGATCATGGTGAACGAATGCGCACAGCTTCCGGGGACGGCCATGGCGGGAAGTCCGCAGAGCGAAGATGAAAGAGAGAGAGAGACGGAGAAGGAGTCTGTCAGAGAAAAATCAATTGGTATTCTCAAAGTTCAACCATGTCAGGACGCGGCGGCCAGGGTGTCTATATCACCCCGGAGCCTGGAGGTCTGGGAAGAGGCTTACCTGGAGGCCGCTGCTTCGCTGCAGGATCGTTTGACTAAGAGCGGTTCGCAGCAAGTGAAAAGTAACGAGCGTGCGTGGCTGACTCCAGCGCGGAGCCTGGGGTCAGAAAAAGAAAGCCGGGCGTGGGAGTGGGAAAGCCTGGTCAGTGGTGGGCGGTTGTGGGAGAGATCGGGTGGATGGTGGTGGATGGTGGTATTATTCAGAATTGGAGAGCAGCGACGACTGATGGATTAAGGTAGTAGAGTATGGCTTTGAGATGGTCGAGTGTTTAGTGAAGGATGACTTGCGGCAGGTCAACACCCCTATATGCTCAGTCAAGGATGGAATATAATAAATCTCCTGTCGCGCATCTGAGTCAAGAAGGCAAGACGGATCACCCAACCTTATATCCCCGCTCCAATCGACGAGGCATAGGGAGCATAGGGACTGTAGCATTGACCCGCCGTTGAAAGCTTCGCCGGTGACGACTCCACAGGGCGTACGGATGCGATCCAGCATGTGTATCAGTGCCGCTGGGTTCGCACGCCCGCGACCCTCAAGCGGCCGCGCTCAAGAACATCTGGCGATGCTGCCGTCCAAAGAGGTTGGCGAGCGAACCGAAGCAGCTGCTCGTCCCACGTCACCATGGCCCTTTGATAACCTCAGCATCTCAGCACTGGCACCAAAAGGCCTGAGTCCTGAGTCCTGACCTCCAGACTCAGGGACCTCCACAGACTCGACCACCAGGGCCACCACTAGGAGGGCTGAGCCAGGCTTTCGACAGACTAAGGCTTGTGGCCCGTTGCCGCGGCCGTGGGTTGCATGTCCAGCGAGTCGACGCGCTAGAACTTGGAAGAGTAATTCAGAGCTCTCAACTGATGCTCACACTGACAGACTCGTCGCCTTCAGAGACCAAAGAGACCATATTAGGGACTGCTATTGCGGGCGTGGAAGCGTGGTGTCACACCAGGGCCAGAGTGGTGAACCCTCGACATGGCCTCCCGTGCTATTGCACAGAGACCACAGAGCAGACCACAGACAGCAGCGTTTGCAGACAGAGGGCCATTTGCTGCTGCTGGCCGGGCTAAAAGGGGAACTGCTTCTGGAAGACGGCGAGAACAAAGGGATTTCCACGGGAGACACGGATGGGGGGACGGGGGACGGGGGACGGGGGAAAGTGGGAGAGAGTCCGTCTGGTCCTCACTCCTCACTCCTCAGATGGCCCAGGAACAGACCAAGCCCAGCCCGCGGTGGGCGTCCGTCCAGTGCGATGGCTCTGGGTAAAGCTTGGTGCACTCTGCCCATGAATCAGGACGGAGAATTGTTGCTGCGGATGCTGATGAGATGATGCAATGCGTTGGATCGCGGACAAAATAAATAGGGGCTGAAGGAGGACCATTTGATATCTCGTCGTATTTCTCCTGCAGCGCATCGAGTCGTCGACCTCCAACCTGACCTGGCATGCGACCACCTGCACCTCTCTGTCGTCCTCGCCAGTCGCCACCTGTTGTCTCCGTTGGGCGTAGGATGGTGGTTCCAAACCCCAGAGGACGTTGTCTGCGTAGGGCAGAGGAGCGACAGGCTCTGTCGTCCCAGAAAAGCGGGCTGCAGACGCCTCGGATCGCTTAGATCGACGCTTTGGCTGAGGTCCGCCGCCGTGGAGCCGAATTGATCTCTGTGCGTCGACCCGCGCTTGTCCAGCCCGATTCACACTCACATCCTCGACCAACACCTCCAACACCACATAGTGCTTTCTTTTCCCACACGCCAAACCTCAGCTCTGCGCTTCAGCTTCAGCTCCCGCTTCCGTCTGCCCATCCGGCTCAACAGAGACTCGGTGGCCGTCGCGAACGAAACCTTCCCGAGTCAGGTCCCGCCGTGTGCTCCCTTTTCTCATCCACCGTCGACGATCTGATGTCGAAAGAGACGTTTCCAGGAACCAGGTCGCATCATGGCCACCCTCCCTAGGATCACAAAGTGTCCTGCGCACAGCATCCACATCCACCACCATGCACGCCCCAGGACTTGGCATGGTTGGCATGGTTGGCATATCAAGGCAAGGATGGAAATTGAGAATGGGGGTGGTGGCCTGGGCGGACGGCTCTGCTCCCGCATCCTCCATCCTCCAACGCTCCAAGTCCAAACTCATCAACTCCACCAGACTCACCAACTCCAGCACTCAGCAGCTGCGTCCACTCCGAGTCCGCAACACCCCAACCGTTCAACGGCCGCTTCTGCTGACCGCCACGAGAGCAACCTCCATCCTCTTCCAGGCCGGGCCCACGCATCCACACCGCATTCCACCGCTGCTCGACCCGTACAGAAGCATGGCCGACCGAGTACGGCCCTGGATTCCGGCGAGCCGCATTCCAACCTTCGCAGCCTTGTTCTTTCCAAGCTTCCCCCTTCTGAAAGCGCTGCGGTGCAGCTCTGCAAGGTTGCCAGAGGCTTCTCACACCACCATCCTTGGGGATGAGCCTACTACGCCTGCCCCAACATCGTCCCAATTGGGTATCTTATAACTGCTCTCTGATATACATTGCACAGCGGCTGTCAAGATTTGGTGTTTCCCCTATGCATCCAGGCTCCAGGTGGATGACATGATTGTAAGACGCACGGCACGAGACGAATCTGGCTCTGCAAGCAATCTTCCGAAAGATCTCTTTCCTTTCTCTTCTTTTCCCTACCCGTTTTCTTTTGCTGCAATCGTCCCTGTCCGCCATCAAGTCACCAGTGTTACACTTCTGAGATCTGTAGGAAACGTAGCATCCACCAAAGCCGCCAGCAGCACGTCGAAGCCAACACCGAGTAGAGTATGCGAGACCCCTTCGCCCGTGCCGCAAAGCTATCGATCTGGCAAAGAGACTCACCCATTTCCCAACATCAACCTGCTCGTTACTGACGATCCAGCAACCTTCCACCAGCCTTGTGACTCTCGCCCACCGCTGCGAATCGCCTAAGCACAGCCGCCACCATGCCACCAGATCTGGATCAGTTCAAAACGTTGACCGTTTCTGCAGCTTCTGTTGCACGGCAATCGAATGTGGGACTCTGTGCGGGCGGTGTGACACGGGGGTGCGACCACGCAAATGTACCCCATGATCGCCTAATTTTCCACCCTTCAACTTCAAACGGATCGACCGTTCAAGGAAGGGAGATTTGCTTCAAAGCCCTTCCCGCCCCAATGAGATCCTTCTGGGTTTACCTTGCTGGAAAGGGTGAAATGATCCCACTTGAGAGTATCTCACGCTCCACGATCACGCGATCAAGTCGTCGAGTTCGGCAAGCAGCCGCTTCTCCATTCAAGCCTAGATATCGAGGGCTTGGTCTTCTCGAGCGATTCCATCACGGGAGTGTCGTTTCGCTCCACGTGCCAGGTTTCTATTAATGCGCAGCAGCAGCCCTCTTTTCCCTTCCCCTCCCAACCACAAGAACCACAAGCACAGATGGACTCAACCTTCTCTGCTTATAGACATGTCGACTTTCTGGTATCATAACACGCTGTGCCACCCAGCTCCATTTCGCTTCGGCTCGTTCCGAATCGACTAGCAATGCATCACGGGGGGCGCTTGCTGGACGACGGCACGACAGAAGCTAATGTCACTTGAGCGATGACCAGCCGTTATCTGTCATTGCTTGGATTCATTGCACCGCATGAGGTTGTATCAGGAGCTTAAACTTATTCTCGACTTTGGAATCATGTTTCCAGAGGGCTTCTGGTCAAAACCGCGAGGAAGTGCGGAAGCTGCGCACGTGACCTTCTTTGTTGGTGGTTGATGGATGGAGGCGTCAACGAACGTTACCAGATGACTCGAGTCAAACCTTGGAGATGAGACTGATGAAGGCGCATTCTGAGAAGAACAGGTGACCACCCAAGGAAATGTTTCACATGGAAGGTAGGCAACTGTGATGTTCAATCTGCCTTCCAGTTGCCCTTGCAGGAGACTATGCCTTAGTCAGCAGTAAGAGTTCGTACACAGGTAGGTTGGGACAGGCACGTGTCAGAATTCTCATTTCTGGTGACCAGACTAAACGCATCTTGCTTTGCAGAGTTTCATTTCTCATATTGCTTCATCAGAGACTTTTGCGAAAGAGTTTGATTTTGATACCTAAGTATGTTGCTGATGTTGTTGTTAGTGGTTGATCGGTTGAGCAATTCAGGGTCGGAATGAAAATGTCACGTGCCCATCGTAGAGTCGCTCTAGGTAGGTTTTTTCCTCGGACTCGTTGCTCTTGTGTCAAATTCCAATCCACAGATTGGCCATCTTTCAAATTTACTCGGTTTCTCGCAACGGATCAATCTTCTTCCCTCGCCTACATCGATTAGCATGTCAGATTTTCCAGCCTGATTAGGGCCCTGTCTCGAGTTCCGCATCGCCTCTTGACTCCAGAAAACACGACGGCGAAGCAATAGCCAGAATGACAGCGAATCGAATTTTTCGCGCAAGACCCTCTAATTCCGGCTCAAGTCCAGCAATATTGGGGCGTGAGAAGAGTCGAGGATTTTCCGATTCCGGAACAATTTCTTTCTTTCCCGACATTGCGGTCGCCGTCTTGAGGTTCGTCGAACAAAGATGAGAACTCGAAAGTCGAGCTTGGATGAACACAAAGGAGATGGATGAACATACACTGTTCAAGCCCTCGATCCTCGGGCGTACTTCCTTGAAGTTAGGAGCTTTTTGATCTCTAACAACGAGTGTGATATCGAAACTCTTTGGAAAAGAAAGGTCATCTTCGGACGGAAGAAGACAAGATGAGGTACTACCAACCGCCCCCCGAATTAGCCACGGCGCCCGAATTCCAACCCTACAGCGTCGAAGACAGAGCAAACCTCCACGAGCTAGCCCGCGAGATCATGGAGTCCAACATCCTGGAAGAACTCGAAGAAGAAACCTTGCAAGACGAGCAGGGCCCCTACAAAATCTTCCAAATCCACACGCTCCTGCATCGCAAAAACTGGCAGATCTACGGCAAAAGCCTGTACCCCAGATTGATCAGCAAAGTCGCCTACGAGCGACTGAAACCGGCGCTGCGTCTGGCAACCCAGTTCCTCACCTGCGAGCCCTTCGTCACCGAGTACTGGACCGTGACGGCATTTGGCCCCGCTCACGGCTTCGGCCAGTGCGTCTTCGACCCAGACCGCTACGGCGCGTTCGGCCCTGACAGCAAAGACGTGGACGCCATATCCGCTTTTATGACAAAGCTGCACGCGCTGCACGACCACACGCTTTTCTCCTTCGACCACTACACCGACGAATTCAGCGACATCGGCCTGTTCGGGAACACGGGCCCGATCGAGGATGAGGAAGATCACAAGTTGACAGCTGATCCCGAGCACCCGCTCGCCGCGCAGGATAAAGTGGACAAGTCGTTGGCGAGACGACGGAAGGAGAGGGGCGAGGACTTCGAGAAGCACTTTCAAGTGATGTTGCGGCCGGAATGGCACAGCTTCGTCCAAAGCGACGCTGAATATAACGCCACGACCCCGGACCAGAAACGTCGCATCATGCTCGATATCGCCGTGATCCTGACGCACGAGATCGCGCATCTGGTCACAAAGTCGCGCTCGGAGCGGTTTCCCTACTACGGCCAGTTCGGCAGCACGGGCGGCGCTGCGTTTATGGATGCTTGGAATGCCGAGGAACCGTATCATCGCGGTCGTTATGGCTATCTTAATGAAGCGGGCCGCGAGTTCGAAATCGCAATGTTTGGGCGCATTCTCGCGCTGCTGGAGCCGGATCCCGTCGTTGGCGCCGTTTACGAGTCATACAAACTCGATTGCACCAAGGCGACGTGGCCGACGGAGTTGGATCGGCGGTTGGTCAATCTGCTGTTCGATAAGAAGATGTGGAGCGAGTTGTCGAACCTGCGGCCGAGTAGCGAGGTTTTGACTGATCATAAGACTACGAGGCCGTCGAAGGGGTTCTTTCCTGTCCCGAGGGAGAGTCGTATGTTTAGGGATTATATCTGTCAGGAGGGGGAGGGCGGGGAGTGGATGTGGATTGTGCCGTCTGGGTCGGATGGGACGGAGAAGGCGTATAAAACTGGGAGCAGGAGGGCGCTGACAAAGAGGAAGAGGGTGACTGTTGACGTGAAGATTAGTGGTACCTAGGTACTGGTCTGGGAGCTACGTTGCCGTTCTTGGGTTATTTTGGCCTGGTCCTGAAAGGTTACGCGAGGTCAGAGCACCTCCTGGCCCAGTGTTTTGTCGGATTTGTTATGGAGATCTGTTTCTCATGTTGTACTTTCTAGTTCGTGGATAATGAAGGTATCGCAAATTGACCTCTGTGTGTAAAACTTACTTGAATTTAGAGCAAGTTCGCATGAGTAAGAGGGGGGGAAGGCCGTGCCAGAGCACGAGAGCACGTGATATCGGAAACATTTGGATGTTTGAAGGAATTGGAATGCCAAGGTTGTTGCCTTCAATGAAGCTGAAAAGTCATCGATCCGTTTCCTGGAGCCATGTTTGCGTGTAGAGAAACTTTCGCTTCCCATTTCCTGTCTTCGACCTGTCGACTCAAGATCTGGGATTGAAAAATTGAACGACTTAAGAAATCCGGACTTGATGAGAATAGTACGTTTTAGAAAAGGCGAGCATCGCAGAAACATGTATGACAAGAGAAGCGAGAAGGATAAGGTTTGGGATGAGCTTTCAAAAGGTTGCGTATGCCGAATCAGTTGAACTTTGACAATGTGAAAGGGGAGCTCGTGGAGATATACTTGATGTACTGTAGGCGCTGTAAGAGCTGCCTTTTCGGAGAGTTGCGCTCAACTCACTTCTTTCCAGGGTATCGAGATGCAGTATCTGGAGTCTATAGAAGCTTTTCAAGCAGACGAGGTCGCATAAACTTGCAGTCACGTTGGCTTGGTTGTCTGCGCGGCGTCCAGCACGTGGGCGTCTGCCACATTCGGAGTGACGTGCAAGGCCAAGCCTGATTTTTTCAAGCTCCGAAAAACCCCCACCACTCACTCACCAAAGCCACACCCACCAACCCTCCCCCAAGTGCAGCGCCATTGAGCACTGGCAGCAGCCTAGATCCGCCACCTTTTTACGTACTCTACCACGTACAAAGCGAGACCATGCGTCAGACTCAGATTTTCGCCGGCTCGTCCCATCCTGTGCTCGTCGACCAGATCTGCGACCGCCTGGGGCAGAGGCCCGGGAGGGCTGAGCTGAGGAAGTTTAGCAATGGAGAGACCAGCGTGCAGATACGTGAGTATATCCCAGTATCTGGTCAGGAGCTCCAAATCTGATTATATCCGCCTCTAGAGACGTCAATTCGCGACCAAGATGTCTTCATCGTGCAGAGCGGGAGCAGCAAGTAGGCACCCTTCACCCACTGCACGCCGTGATCTCCTATTTACACTCTGCAGGATCAACGACAGTGTCATGGAACTGCTCATCATGATCTCTGCTTGCAAGAGTGGCTCTGCCAAGTCAATCACTGGTATATCATCCCGCAATCACCCCTCAATAGCCGTTTGCTGAGCTCCGTAGCTGTCGTCCCCTACTTCCCCTACTCCCGCCAGTCGAAAAAGAAGTCCCACCGAGGCGCCATCACAGCTCGTATGCTTGCCAACCTCCTCAATGTCGCCGGCGTCGACCATGTCATTACCATCGACCTTCACGCGAGCCAGATGCAAGGCTTCTTCCGCTGTCCTGTCGATAATCTGGTTGCTGAGCCCCTGATAGCTCGCTGGATACGGCATAATGTCCCCGACTGGCAGGACGCGGTTGTGGTCAGCAAGAACGCCGGAGGGACAAAGAGGGTGACGTCGCTGGCAGACGCATTGAAGCTGAGCTTTGGAATTGTGACAACCGACAGGAGGAGGTTCAATCAGACCAATGGAGATTTCAGCCTGCTGAACAGCCAGATACTCTCCAAATTCGGTGCAGACGGCGCTCATGACGATGAGTTCACGCCAATGGAGGAAGAATTGGAAGCAGAGGCACACATCAGCCCCCCGCAGATGCCCTATACCTATCGAAGATCAGATGCGAGCACTAAGCCCAATATGATAGCGCCCATACTCGCACCGACGAGCGTGCCGCCGCAGGGTCCTTCGAGGAGGCCAACAAACCAAGTGCCTCCGATGAGGAGTCCTTTGGCAAAGGCCACGACTGTTGATTCGGATTCTGCGTTGGACTCGCGGCCAGACACGCCTACCAGCAATCCAGCAGCTCCGCCGCACCCCGAACAGCCTGAGAGAAAGGACTCGGAAGTGGCGTCATACACAGACGAGGTAACTTGGGACGAGACGATCCATTTGATGAGAATTCCGGCTAACCTCTCCCTTTCAGCGCGCCCGCGATGTCATACACGGCCGCCTCATCCACGGTCACATCGTCGACGAGGACCACCCCTCACCATCAATGTCCTCGGTCTCAGGCGGCGGCCGGCGCACCGGCCGCACTCGAGCCGGCACCAACACGACCAATTCTTCCGAAGTCCCCGAAGCAATGACCTCGTCCTTCCTCTCCACCGTTTCCCGCCACACCGACACAGCGGGCCCGGGCGGCGCGGGTCTGGGCGGCGGCACCGGCGACGCGGGACCCGAGAGCGAAGACGAAGAAGACGACCTCAAGAACCCGGAACTCGAAACCACGGTCACGCTCGTCGGCAACGTCAAGGACAGGACCGTCTTCATCGTCGATGACATGATCGATAAATCTGGCAGTTGGATCGCGGCCGCCGAGACGGTCATTAAGCGCGGTGGCGCGAAGAAGGTGTATTGCATGGCGACTCACGGCTTGTTTGGTGGGGATTGTCTCGAGGAGATGGATGAGTGCGAGTGTATTGAGAAGGTCGTGGTTACGGATAGTTTTCCTATTCTGGAGGAGAAGAGGGTGGACAAGTTGGTCGTGCTTGGTGTGGCGGGGTTGTTGAGTGAGGCTATTAGGCGGAATCATTATGGGGAGAGTATTAGTCAGCTGTATGTGCATGATACTTGAGGATTCAAATTTCTGATGGGGGAGGAAGGGAGGAGGGGAGAGTGGACTACGATGTGGACGAGAAGGTTTGGGATGGATGGCGGTGAGAGGGTTATGAGGCTTCATCCATCATCATCATATTGGGCATTTTCTGGAAGCGAGGCGTTTTTGGATTGGGCTGCTGCTGGTAAGTAACAGCAGCAGATATGTATCGGCATTTGAGAGAATGGACTTGCCAAAGTCTAGAGATTTCAACTTGGGAGGTCGGCCGGATCTGATGGTGACAATCAAGGCAGATAGAAGCTTTTTGATTGGTATACTAGATCATTTGAAGTGCCTAACACTTTTCTGTTACTGGTGTTTTTTGTTGTAGATGTTAATGTCGTGATCGGACTCGATTGAAAGATATATAGACGACCATGGCTCTTTCCGCGGGCGTAGAGACAGAATTGACAGTGTCCGCTCCGCCGCTACCGAGAGATAGCAAGAAAGCAGAGGGAATCAACTGCCAGACATCCGAACGAGGCCATCAATCTCAGGATAGGTATAATATTCTTCGATCCTTCCCCGTCACCACCTGCAGGTTTCAACGCAACCTTCAATCATCATAATAATACCCATCCCCCTCGAAGTCTCCGTCATCGTACTCACCAACGTCTTCGTCATCATAGCTCCCTGCATCATCCTCGTAGAAGTCGTAAGAGGCGTTGTCGTCGTCGTTGCCGGAGTCTGCGGAGCTGTCTTCGTGGGATGGGGATTGTGTAGGGAGGGGGTCACTCTCGGGCGAGGGGACTGGATAGTTTTCGGGGGTGTAACAGCGGTGGTCGACGTAGTCGGCGTGGGATGGCTCTTGCGTGGGGACTGGATCGTTGTCGGGGGTATAGCTGCGGTAGTCGGTGTAGATGATATCGTGGGATGGGGGTTGGGTGAGGAGTGGGTCGTTTTCGGGGGTAAGCTGCGGTAGTCGGTGCAAGTGTTATCGTGAGAAGGCTCTTGCGTTGGGACTGGGTCGCTTTCAGGGGCATAATCACTGTAGTGAGTGTTGCTGTTGTCGTTTGATGGCTCTTGCGTGGAGATTGAATCGCTTTCGGAATCTTGACCTTGATATTCATCGTCAATGGTGAGGTCTTGAAAGTCATCCAGGGCGACGGTGACGGGGCCGCTCTCCTCGGATTGATCCGAGAGTTCCTCTCCGCAGTAATGCTCAGGTTCAAGGATTCCGCTGTGGATGTATGGAACTGGTCCTCCGAGATTATAGTCGTAGGAGTTGGAGCTGTCGTGATGGAGATGCTCGTCGCTGCTGTACTCCTTGTACTGATCGCCCTCGAGGTCTGGTGTTTTGTCTTCTTCTTCATCTTGCACCATGCGAGGTTCAAAGCAAGAGCTGCCGGCGTGTTCGTTTTCTCGAAGATCGATCTTATACTCCCGCTGTTGCTCTTCGTCATCAGAGCCAGCACTCCGTCCATTCGTTTCTTCGTCGTAGTCTTTCCCAAAAGAACCGCGGAGTCCATCTATGTCCTCGATATCTCCGTCTCGACGATAAAGGCCATCGTCTCTATCCTCATCGCAGTCTCCTTCTCCACGATACAAGCCATTGTCGCCATCCTCCTCATGATCCCCTGCCCCATAAGAAGAGCCGTATTCTCCATCCAGACCATGATCTAGCGCTCTTGTAAGCCTTTCCTCAAACTCCGCATCCTCCCTCTCCCGCCACTCCCTCAACCTCTCAGCCGCGCGTCCCTTCGCCGCAATCGCCTCCTCAGCCGTCAACCCACCCCCGTATTTAGTCCACCACTCCGCCGACCGATCCAGACAAGGATCTTGAAAGTGCTCATCGCGTGTCCCGGCGCAGTGAACGCAGTCCGAGGAGCATTGGTGCCAGTGGTGGCCTGGGGCGGTGCAGCGGATGCATTTGTTGGTCCAGGCGTGGCACTGGAGAGAAGGTTAGTTGGAGGGCATGAGAGAGGGGAAGGGAGGGGACTTGCTGGTGGGCCGGTGTGGTGGATTTGAGCGTGGTGGGCGTAGAGTTCGGGGTTTAGTTCGGTGTTTGTGGGGGGGTCGTTGGGGTGGCATTGTTTAGACTGGCAGTGGATGCAGCGGACGAGAAGGTAGTGAGAACGAGAGGGTTGACGCTGAGAAGGGCTCAAGTGGAAAGTGATTGACGCGTCTTGAATGGATGAGTGATGAGGTAGAGGTAGAGCTCATGCGATTGGAAATTGAAGCGGTGGGAAAAGAGGTGAGGTCATACCTCCTTCAATTGGGAACTGATCGGGAAGCGGCAGTCGCCACCGCGTCACGGTAACACGTGATGTTTCCTGACATGCTGCAATGGAACTAAACTTCCAAGAACCTTGGGAATGGAACTCATTGAATTAGCAACTAAGGTTGTGTAAGCACAGGAGGGGGCTACATATGCCTGCTAGTCATCCGTTCACGCTGGAACTCTCCGAGTAAATCATGCCATGGTAGAATCAGTGTCCTTCAAGTGTGTGCTCTCCGACTCCCGCTCGAACTGAGTACCCTTGAGCGATAGAGTGAACTCTGCTCGAGAGTACCATCGAGCCTTGCCCCCACTCGTCTGACGTCTCCACACCTTGGGTTTGTCTGAAAGACACCATCTGGGGCTCTGCTCCCACAAAAGCATTTTTTTATATGTTAGCGGTGTCTGCGGGACTGCCTTGCCATCCCAAAAAGAAGCGGTCTCTTTGCACATAATTTCATCTGCGCGGGTGAGGTATTCGTCTATCCAATTTCTGCTGTCGCGTTCACGGAGGTCCTCGAAAATAGGCCGTCTTGGATCGTAGACATCATACCCATCATAGTTGAAGGAAATGGGGACCTCGTTGGGCTCGCAAGGAGCATGGTATCCTGATTCGAGCAGCTCTTTGGTATCCTCCACAAGGTGGCAGAGCTTCTTGAATTCGTCTGGATTCGCTCGTGCATGGGAAAGCATGTTCTGTAGAGTCGTGTCTTGGACAAAGGCTTTGAACTGGTCATCGGGCGGAGGGTCCATGTGAGGAAGTCGGGTACGCGGGCTTTTCTTTTTGTTCTTTTTTATCTTCCTTTTCTTCTTCTTTTTGTTCTCCTTCTCGTCCTCTTTCTCGACCTCCTCTTCTTCTTCAGCATGGTTGCTCGTCTCCGGCGGGGCCTGGCTCAAGGAAGCTACTGAGCCTTCTGGTTCTGGGCGACCTGCAGACGCATTGTCCTCTTTCTCGTTTTTCTTCTTGTTCTTCTTGTTATTCTTTTTCTTCTTCTTTTTCTTCTTCTTCTCGTCCACCTTCTCGTCCCCTTTCTCGACCACTTTCTCGACCTCGTTCTCGACCTCTTTCTCGTCCTCCTCATCTTCGCCAGCATGGTCGGTCGTCTCCAGCTGAGCCTGGCTCAAAGAATCTACTGAATCTACTGGTTCCGGGCGGCCTGCAGATGCAGAGTCCTCTTTCTCGTCTCCCTCTCCTTCATCGGCATTGTCAACCGTCTTTGGCGGAGCCGGGCTCAAGGAAGCCACAGAGTCTTTTGGTTGAGGTACTTGTACTTGGCTGCGAGCAATAGCTCGTTCTTTGGCCTCGATCGCGTCATCTCGGGTCATTCCGCCGCCATGCTGGATCCACCAGCTTGGAGATATATTAGGGCACGGCTGTTGAAAATGCTCTGCGGCGTTCCCTCTGCAGTGATGACATTCCCCATCGCCACACTCATACCAGTGATGACCTAGATTATAGCATCAAACACAGCGGCCTCGCCAGTAGCTTGCGGGCTGGACGATTGAATTAGCGGTATGGCTTGTAACATGGCGTCGCGTACTTACAGCATCGGCCTGTCGTGCACTGGCAGCCTTGCTCTCACCCCTATTGTTGACGAGACCTGTGCGCTTTTTGCCCTTTGAAATCGTCATTATGGACGGATTCCGGTCGTTGAGATATTGACAAGAGGGTTATGCGAAGCGGAACTTGTACTGCGGGCAGTCGAGAGTGCGGAGAAGCCGACGTTGAAGTAAATTACACAAGCGGAAGGGGAGGAAGTCAAGAGGTTCGAGATTTAATGCAGGTACCGAGCGGTCGATGTTGAAGTAGATAGACAAATGGCAAGTGATGGAGGGAGTCGGTGGCTGAGTTTGACTGCACGAGAAAAGCACAGGACGCCGAGAGTTGTGGTCGGGAGACAGATGAACCTTATGAATAAGGCACACGATCATGACAAAGCGAACTTGACTGAGAAACAAGGCCGTGATCAAAAGAAGCCTTACCTTCCATGCGACGCATGTTCCCAAACTATATCAACTGGTTAAATCAACTTCCTCTTGCCTCCGGTGGGCTTTGAACAAACACGCTTTCGGGCAGACTGGGTGACTCGGTAATTACACCCCTATTTTTTGTAGTTCAGAAAACGGCAAATCGCATCCATCCATGGTTCGAGGCTGCTCTTCGCCCAAATTATTTTTGCACCTTCCATATTTTTTTCGGCGGTTGGATTCTCTGATATTTGATCTTTGGCGATATCCACTTGACTTTATGTGGTTCGAGGCTGCGCTTCGCTCAACTTATCTTTGCATCTGCAGGTTTTCGACAGTTGGATTCTCTGATATTTGGTCTTTGGCAGTATCCAATTGAGTTCATGAACAAGTGCGCACATGCAGGAGTAGGCAGCACCGCTCAAAATATTTTTGCATCTGTAAGTTTTCCACAGCTCGCTTTTCTGGTGTTTGGTGTTTGGCGGGATCCACTTGAATTGATGTTTTTTGAGGCTGCGTTTCGCTCAATTTCTTTTTGCTCCTGCTAGTTTTCGACGGTTCGCTTCTCTGATGTCTGATCTTTTGCGGCGTCCACTTGAGTTTACGAACAGTTCGCCTCTCTGACATTTGATCTTTTGCCGTATCCGCTTGAGCTTATGAACGGTTCGCTTCTCTGAAATTTGATTTTCTGCGGTATCCACTTGAGCTTATGAACGGTTCGCTTCTCTGATATTTTTGATTCTTTGCGGTATTCAGTCGAGCTTATGAGTGGTTCGCTTCTCTCATATTTGATCTTTCGCGGTATCCAATTGCGTTTATGAACGTTTCTCTTGTCTGATATTTGAATTTTTGCGGCATCCAATTGAACTTTTGAACAAGTGCGCACATCTTGGAGTAGTTGGCGCTCTTCCAAAGAGGTGATGGCTATGGAGAAGTGAGGGATGAACATTGTGTTTTCCATGTGCGCTGGGCAATGCGCATTTTCGAAATCTCAAGCAGTGCCAGAAACTTGACTTTGCCAGCCACTGTTGTCAGAGCTTGTTGGAGTATGCTTGGAGGAGTACTCTACACCTCATCGGCCTACTTACATCCTCCTGACAGAGATGGAGGTGGAATGGCTCGTTCAACCATGCCATTGCACCTGTCCACAGGTGTCATCTCAGCCAAGTCGAGAATAACGAGATCTCCTGGGCGAGAGAGGTAAGTGGAACGGATGGATGGCTTGCGCAACAGCGACATGATGGTTAGAAGGATGTCATCTGGCCGAAGCAAGGAACTTCACAGAGCTGGCACTGTGGCATCTCAGTTTGAAAACAGCAAGTTCATGGTTTGTGTTGTGTTGACAAGAAGCAGTGAAAATTGCAGGAGAATCACGAGGTGAAGTCAGCTATTCGGGCCGATATCGCCGAAAGTATGAGCGGATCGGATAAATAAATTGCCGCGGAGATATCATAGGGCTGAGAAAAGCATCTACGGCTACGCCGTCGCTGGACGGTGGTTGGGTTGTGGAGTCACAACACGCACGACGTCAGCTCGCACCGAGATCAGCTTCCCCAGTATGCGAATGTCAATTGCCATATCCGTATCAGAAAGATAAGCATCCTTTTTCTGTTTCCAGCATTCTGCGCCTCGTGTTTCCTATATCTTACTTGTCATGACCCGCCTTGCGTCATGTTCTCTCGTGCTTTCACCCGCACTATCAGAAACATGACTGGGAACGAGCGTCTGTTTTCTACTTCCTCGTCGCATCGCGCCGACTTTGAGCATGCTGTTATTGGTGGGGGTGCGGTAGGTTTGGCTGTGGCGAGGAAGCTGCAAGAAGGTGGGAAGCCAACCGTGCTAATAGAGAGACATTATGCTGCGGGCACCGAGACGAGCAGTCGCAACTCCGAGGTAGATGCAATCCGAATATGAAGTTGGCTAGATGCTAAGAGATTAACTGTAGGTAATCCACGCCGGCATCTACTACGGCCCTGACTCCTTGAAAACCAAGCTCTGCCTTCGTGGAAAAAACATGCTGTACGACCTCTGCAAACAGTACGATATTCCCTACAAGAACTGCGGAAAGTGGATCGTAGCACAAGACGATGAGCAAATGGGCGAGCTGGAAAAAGTCCACAAGCATTGCGAGTCCCTCGGAGTCCCCTCGCGCTTCGTCCCGCTGGAGGAGGGCAAAGAGCGCGAGCCAGACGTCAGGGCCGAAAAGGGCATCCTCGAGAGCACCACGACGGGCATCATAGACAGCCACGCATACATGCAGTTCCTGCAGGGAGACTTTGAGGGAAAAGGCGGTATCTGCGCCTTCAACACCCCCGTCACGCGAGTCGAGCCCATTGAAAACGGCGAAGGCGGCTGGCAGATCTGGACCAAGTCCGCCGATGAACCAGAAGAATCGAGCATCGTCGCCAAATCGATCGTCAACTCCGCCGGCTTGTACGCCATCCACCTCGCCAACTCCATCCTGCCCCCTGACCGACACAAAACGCCCTTCTACGCAAAAGGATCCTACTACTCCTATTCTCTTTCAAAACCGAAAACTTCCACTCTCATCTACCCCGCCCCCCAACCTGGCCACGCAGGCTTGGGTACCCATCTCACCCTTGACATGGGCGGCAAAATCCGCTTCGGCCCCGATGTTCAATGGATCGACGACCCAACTGATCTCAGCGTCAACGACTCGCGGCTCTCCGAAGCCATCGACGAGATCCAAAGCTACCTTCCGGGAATAGATAGGGAGGCAATTGGACTGGACTACGCAGGTGTGCGGCCGAAGATGTCCAAGGCCGGGGCTGTGGCGAGCGGGAAGGAGTTTAACGACTTTTACATCAGGAAGGAGGAGGGGTTTGAGGGGTTTGTGAATCTGTTGGGGATTGAGAGTCCGGGGCTTACGAGTAGTTTGGCGATTGCGGAGGAGGTTCATCGGTTGTTATACGAATGATGTGTGCGAAGAGGTGACTGGGGCTTGACTAAAGCAGCGCTGAAGTAGAGGGAACGAAGCGATAGTACCTACACGTGATCACGAACAAACAACCACATTCCATCTTCGAACACATCTAGCCCCCGAATCGTACTCAAACCTGATGTAGTTTCCGATTGGTCCGACCGCCCGGGCGAACCATGGTAATAATGACTAAGCACCATGCAGGCCGAGGCTTCGCTTCATCCCTCCAGGCAACAACTTCGTCCTCTCCTCTCCTCCAACAACTCAGACACCTGAGAACTCCCATCTTTCGCCAATTTCACAAAGGGGGCAAGGACATATCAGTCAAAACTACCACAAGACTTGAGTCAAATAGAATAGCTTCAATAGCCCATAGGCATAGAAAACAACAGTGCAGTGAATCATGACCCCGCAACAGTCTCATGGCGAGGCCAGGGCTCTCGCAACAACAATCGACGATACTGTCGATTTCCTCTTCAACCTGTTAAGAGAGTATCTCGGAAAACTCACCCGTGATACGGCCGATGCGTCTAGTTTCGCGCCCGGCGTGCTGGAAAAGTGGAGGAGGGACGCGGGGGCTTTGGAGGAGCGGTTAGATGGGGGGATTCGTGGGATTGGTCTTGGCTCTGGAGATGAGGTTGGGGAGGCGGATGGGGATAGGAAAGCGAAGGGGAATGTGGTACTGAAGGAGCTTAAAGAGCAAGCGGAGACGTGTAAATCTGGGTTGGGGAAATTGACGCTGGCGTTTGGCGCGGGGAGGAGGGAGCAGATGGAAGGGCTGGTTAATGAGTTGAGGAAGTGGGTTCCGGGGGTTGAGGAGAGGATGGAGGAGGTTGTTTGGCCGGGTTTGAGGTATGCTACATTTCTCTTCTCTTCCGATGGTGATTCGTTCAAAGATTCGAAATAAACGTTGTTTGTCTATCGCAGGAATGAAGCGCCTCCCCCTGAGCAACGACCCGCTGGACTTTCGTATGACGACCCGATTGTGCCGGTTCACGATGAAGCGAAGCAGAGTTATTCTATGGCGCTGCCTTTGATGCCGAAGCGGGTGGAGAATTCCGGAGTTGATAAATCTGCGACGGTCATAGACCTGTTCCAAAAGAAGCAGCCGAAAAAACAGAAAGATCCGCTAAAAGAGATGACAGTGGAAGAGAAGGTGAAAGAAACCCTCCATAACACGGACAAAACCAACCTTATCAACGAATACATCCTGGAAAGCCTGACCTATCCCTCTATGAAAGACCGCGAAGACGACGTCATGGAAGCCCACCGCGACACTTTCTCCTGGATCTTCCAGGGGAGAGATGCGCCTCAAGCTAAGCAGGAAACCTCCGCATTAAACGAATCCAACGACTTTACAAAATGGCTCTCAACAGACGACCTGGGCAGCATCTACTGGATCAGCGGCAAACCGGGCTCGGGGAAATCAACATTCATGGGCTTCCTCAACGAGCACAGAGAAACCGGCGCACGACTTCAGCACTGGTCGGATGGGACGCAACTCGTGACGGCGAATTTCTTCTTCTGGACGAGCGGCTCGTACGATCAGAGGAGTCAGCGCGGACTGTTGCGGTATTTGTTGTATCAGATACTGCAGCAGCGGCCGGAGTTGACGGCTTGGGCGTTCCCGGAGCTTTGGTTGAAGAGCCAGGATACGAAGACGCGGGTTACGAGTCCGCCAAAATGGACTGTGACGGATACGATGGAGGGGCTTCGTAATGTGGTTGAGCTTGCGGTGAAAGAGTCCAAGGTTTGTTTCTTTATCGATGGACTTGATGAGTTTGATGGTGACAAGGAAGAGGTGGTGAGGCTGCTGAAGAGTATGTTGGAGGGGAAGATGGGCAGGGTGAAGATTTGTGTGTCTAGTCGGCCTTGGAGTGTCTTTGAGGATGCCTTCCAAGAGGTGCCGCAGCTGAAGTTGCATGATTTGACGGCGAGTGGCATGGATCGGTATGCTAAGGATAAGCTCAATGCGGATCCTAAAGTATGTGAGATCTTGCAAAAGGAGCCGGAGGCAGGTCGAAAATTTCAGGAAGAATTGGTTGCCAAAGCAGATGGTGTGTTCCTCTGGATAACCCTGGCAGTGCGGTCTCTGGTGGAAAATGGTACCGTCGAGGACGGTGTAGCCGGCCTTGAAAAGAAGCTGCAAGGACTCCCCGCCGATCTGGACGACTTCTTCTGTTATTTACTCTTCCAAACCAGGCCTTCTACGGAGCTGGCCGACCAATCGAGGATCATTCAGCTGGTGCGAGCCAGGGAAGACATCTGTGACTTTACCCGCGATGACAGCGCTCGCTCGATCACTTCTTATCAGCTTGCATTTGCGCTTGGGGTTGCTAAACTTCCCTCACACGGCCCAATCAGTCAGATTCCAGATGGGGAACTCATTGGCATGAACGAGGGAGTGAAAGCTCAGCTGAGAGACCTGTGTGCCGACTTACTTCTACTTCAAGACAGAGATCCCATCAAGGCACGCTTTTCCCGGAACAAGAGCCGTCCAGACGGCAAAAGTCCCCGAGTGCTAGCCGAAAGCCGCATTGGATACTTGCATCGAACAGTCCGGGATTTCTTGCTGGACATATCCATGTGGAACCGGATTCTCGACAACGGAGACTCGTCTTTTGATCCTCACATGCAGCTCCTGCGATCTCATGTACAGCAATTGAGGCATCCACTCGAAGAACCAGAAAGTCATAGGCGATTGGACGACTGGTGGCCGGATATCGTTCTGGCGATGACCCACGCACGGAACGCTCAGGAAGGCAGTCACAGTGCTCAGTTCGCTCTACTCGATGACCTCAACGAGACTTTGAATTGGTACTGGGCAAAGAAAGAGTCAGATCCGCTGGATAATTGGGCTCGCAACGCTTTCGGAGCGTACGAAGTCAGGATGAAGCGGAAGATACCGTTTCATCATCCGTTCCTCTCCTTGGCGGCAAAGTTTGGACTCGGAGGCTATCTGCGTTGCAAGCTGGAGAGTAGAAACTTCGCATACCAAGCTGGCATTCCGGTCCTGAGCCATGCGATCGAGCTTTTGATCGATCGACGCAAGACTGTGTATCCATTGAGCAGCCCAGCTCTAATTCAGACTCTGCTCGAGCAAGGAGAAAATCCGAATGAGATTTACCAAGATCTGTTCGGACGCAGTCAGACGACCTGGCTGCTTGCGCTACAATACGTGCGGGAAGGAGATCGACGCGGTTGGATCAGTGCGAAAAGTAGAGGTGAGAATGGGACAGAACGCTGGATGGAAATCATGAGCACGTTCATTCGGCATGGCGCTGATCCCGATGCCCTTGTTGTTGCCGACAGTATGGATCCAGCGGCCACAGCTTTGGACGTGAGTAACATGCTTGTTGAGAAGTATGGATTCCAGGAGTTTGTCGAGTTCAACGACCTTTTGATCAAGTCTGGGGCAACTGCAGTAGCGACGGAGTCGAGATGAAGGGATACTTGATTGGAGAAAACGTTAATGAAGGCAATTCTCTTCAGAGTTTCAATTCATCTCAACATTTCTCATGTACTAGGAGTACGAAGGGTTCCGCCAGACGGCGCGAGCGAGCAGCAAGAGATTTCTTCTCCGCGGGATTATTCAGCATAGCAAAGATGGTTGAAGGTCGATGGTTGAAGTCTCGGCTGCAGAATACACATGTGCTTCCTGTCAAACAGCATAGATTCCACCAGTATCCGTGCTGTGCCAAATTACACGATGAGCACGGGGAGTATAAACGGGTAGGACAGATCGCGTGATGATGGATCGAAGAGAGTACCGTGCCGTTTCAACCGAGTGACGGGCTTGCGGAAGCAGAAATTGTCGAGTCGGGATCAGCGAGAGGTCAGGTACCCGTACGGTCAAGCTATAGAAGGTCGGGTTAATTTTGCCGACTGGAGGTCGGGAGGTAAATGGACAAGTTGACATGGAGATGGACGCGTGACATGGAAGCGAACACGGAGGACGGACCGAGCGGCTGATTGCATCCCGACTGGGCAGCCTGGTGTGTACCTACCTATGCTTGGAAATTGAATACCGAGTACGGTTGTCTGGGATGAGAGCGGGATGGGGTGAGGTGACAGGGTGACGGGAGCAGCCGAGGAGATGGAGAATGCGGAGTGCGAGTTTTGGCGATGAGATTTCCCCTGAGACGATGACTAAGGCGACCTTCTCTCCACCTCACCTGCACTCTTCCCTGGAACTGACTCTCCGTCTCTGCAACAGGTAAAGGACGCGACTGACCACGAGGCCTATCTGAACAAACCCGTCCGCTCT
The DNA here is from genome assembly GCA_010015705.1 of Aulographum hederae CBS 113979. Taxonomy (NCBI): domain Eukaryota; kingdom Fungi; phylum Ascomycota; class Dothideomycetes; order Aulographales; family Aulographaceae; genus Aulographum; species Aulographum hederae. Next base: position 497,510 of record ML977137.1, on the reverse strand, counting down.
TTTCACAATCCCAGGTTCCCGTCTAGATATTTTCGAGCCCATCCTCCGCCTGGCCTGTGCTTCTCCAGGATAATATAAAATTGGTCGCGCTTGCGAACTATTTCCCCCCAATCATCGACCACTCGACATATATTCCCCGTCCGTTTCCCCAGGCCAAGCTGCCAAGAACGGCTCCTATATTGCCCTGGTGTTCTGCTGTATGCCACAAACAAGTTTCAACTCCAACCTCTCTTTCTGATTTTTTGCTCCACTCTCTCAAGTCGCCATGTTCAAAACAATCCCTTACATTCTTGTGCTGTTCGTCTTGGCGCTGCGATCGGTCGCCGACAGATATGTTGTTGTACCTCTGATCTTCGCTGAAGGCGATCTCGCGCCTGATGTTTCTGCCTCCGAGATCTACTCTTCACCATCTTCCTCCGCATATGTCCTCGCATGCGCCGCAAGCAACACTCCGTTCTACTGCCAGGTCGGCGGAGGTGGCGCCACCGTCACCGTCGGCCCCTCGACATACAATTACCTCTGGAGAAGACCATACGACATTACCGGCGAGGATGCATCGAAAACCGTCATCCAGTCCTACGACTGCAAGGCGAGCAATGCTGTGCCGACTAGCTGCCATGTCAACAACGGCCTTGGATACGTCCCGCCCCAAGCAAGCGGATTGCCATTGACGGCTGAGACCAGTGGTGTCGCAAGCATCTTCCAAATGGTGAGCATTACAGTGACGGCCACTGCTACTGCCAAACCTAGCGGACCGGCATCTGCGGACGCTCCTTCCGAGTCGACTGGAGCGGGTGCGCCTTCGATTACTCCGAATGCGCTGGGGGGAACATGGACTGGTGTTACCGTTTCTGGGATGGTAGTGATAAGTGTTATCTTCGGACTGGTCTGGCTTTGAGTCCTGTAAACATTCCCTGCCCGGCTGTTGAGCGGCGCTCTCATCCACAACCTCTACACATCAATTAGCGGTCCTATTCCATAACGCAAAAGCTCTTCCTCCCGGACGTCTATCACTAAATCATCCGGACACCGGTCTTGAAATCATCTCCTTCTTACCTCTCTCAAACCAAACCGACTTTCTCCGACTCTCGAACCAATGCCGGGCAAAGTCTTCATGGGCATCGCCATCGCAGTCGTCGCGACATGGATGTACAGACGAGACAATGGCCAGATTACCGGACATCGCACCAAGCTGCCGTCTACCAAGGACCACCGCCGACACCACATCCACGACCACGATCACAGGCGGCATCTTCCCGAGAAAGTCGTCGAGGAGGAAGACTACTATGCGAGTATCGGAGGAGACTACGTGTAGTCTGGGCGGCATTTGGTTACAACTGTCGAAGACTCGGTGAAGCTTGAACCTGTGAGGGATGAGAATCGTAAGTGTGGTCTCGTTTGCGTGTCTGCAGTGTGAAAACTCAGCTAACATTTCTAGTTTGCCTTGAGGAAAATCCGGTGTGTGCGTAATTGTCACATGGCCAGTCCGAAGAGTCGTACAACAAGGGTGGAACGGTTGGAATGTCATCCTAGGCACTTCTTGGAGCGGTCATATATCATCATGCCCCTCGAAACTCTTGAAACTCTTTTTACTGCATTTTCTCGCTGCACTCACTCCTCTTCCTTCGAGAATCCTCCGCGTTGTTTGGTGCTAGCATTCAAACAAGTAATCCAGTCCTGCGAGATGAATGATAAAGATGGACTTCCGCGGAGAGACCCTCTTTGTCACTGCTGTTTTGCCTGAATGTGCATTTACGCATGTCATCTGTCTCCCTGGTATGAAAACGGAGAACACAAAGGTGTAAGACAAGGACAATCACTGCGCCTACACTTTTGTTGCCATGACTCGCTTCTAAGCCGCATGTATGAGCAGCCGTATTCTGTTCGATTGCATCAACTCTTGGAACCGACCTTGACTATTGACCACATGGCTGTCTCTTTTGCTGGTGCTTGATGGCGGATTGTCGTTTGCCGATTGGCGGTAGGTCGTCGCGGCGCGTGGAGTAAAAAGTGGGTGTTTTGGGGCGAAAGGGATCGGGATTTACCTGTTCGCACGGAAGTAAGTCAAAGGTCTCTTGGATAGGGTTGAAGAAGGCTAACTGAAGCACAGTCATGAAAAATGATAGAGCATCATCATCTTGCGATTTCTTCTCTGCTTCTGTCGCGGGTCTGTCGGAAGGAGAGATCCGGCAAGTAAGCGCTCACCCTTTCGCTTCTGGCGCAACCAACAGGCTTTTATCGATCAGAAAAATTTGGCGAAGCTAGGCTTTGCAGCAGCTATTTCAACGAGGAATACAGACCCATTGTCGGCATTTGTCGCGTCGCTTGGGGATGCCTACTCAGACTTGCCGCAAGCTTCGTCGCCGCAGAATTTTGGCGCGTAAGGGGCTAAATTTGGCACCTCTTGTCCGAAGGCGGGGAGACAGTCACATCGATAATTGGGTAAGTTTCTCTGAACTATACAGTCGTCGTATGGGAATGAACGATGCTGCAATCGTATCTGTGGATGATGATGTGAGAAGAGGGCAATCGTTGACCGATGCACAGCCTCCAGGTACAAGAACCACCCTCGCCGCAGCCATTTGTTTCAAAGATGCTCGAAACAAAACACCACCACAGGCTTTCGCTCTCTACCTAACAGAGTTATGAGGCGTCTCCTCGTTCTGTGTTATCATCGGCTGTAGACCTCTTGCTCGTCATCATTGCTGTGGATTCCCTGGTATCTTACGCTCTCCAAGCACATCCGCCAAACACAGACAAAAGCATCAGTAGCTCCCACGAAAGAGAAATCTCACCGCCACTTGAATTTCATGAACATAGATTGGCTACAAACTTATGTGCAAACAATATATCCACTGCCGGCTCGGCAAGTTGTTCTTTGGCGTTCAGGATCTTCACACATCCCACGATTCGCGCACGACTTCTGCCTTCTGGTGGCTTCCCGATCCCCATTTGCTCCTCATGGCCTAGAAAAGGTCGAATAAGAGTAACCCATCTCAAGCCGACCGGGTCTGAAGTCACTTATGCATGGGCCTTCCGGGCGAACCGTTGCCTCGTGGGCCCGCAAACGCTTGTCATCACCATCTTCAGGCTCTCTATTCGTTAATTTCGAGATCGCTAGCTTGTTTATATACCTGCAGCCTTCAGTATCTGGCATTCTCCTGCATCGCTATCCAACCTCCCGCGAGGCAACCGTGAGTGCCATCTCCAGGTCGGTTAAACCAGACCGCCGTACCATATCCAATTCTAACGTCGCACAACATATATAGCTTCATTCTTCAGTCGATGCTTGCAGCAGGATTTCGCACCTGCGTCTATGGTACTTCTTCCCGCTTCCCCGAATGGGCCTGAATGGTGAGCTCGAGGCTTTTCGAGCCCAAGAGCGGCATCGCAAAGCCTGAAGACAACACCATCCAAAGGCTCAAGCAGTATTACCCCCACAACGATCCTAGCAACTTGATTCCAGCTTTCCAGCCGCTTGAATTTTGACGTGCCTTGTGTGCTCAATCCATTAGGTAGGCATGGATGAATCTTGAGACACACCCCTGTGCGATCATATCTACCGGTACTGAAGCTTTGTTCAATGACTGCTGTTGCCTGTTGTCGTGGCAGCGGCCCGAACCTCGCGTGGATCCTTCTGAAGCTTCGAACTCCTGGGTCCGTTGCCCACATCTGTGGTAGGATCTGATTCTCGTCGTTTTGGATTGGACGGCTCCAAAGGTGCTTCTTTTCTTCCCGGTGTACGAAGGCGCTGTTCAGTTGGATGATCAATTTTCAATTGAAATGCCGAGGGCGGTAGAAGAGCTTTGCAGTTTTGGTGTGTGGAGATGATCCTAAGCGGGCGTGACGTGGCCGCGATACCGGTTACTATTATTTTTCGTAGGAATATACCGCCTACAAGCCACGACTCCACTGTTGTTGACCGTAGAATCCCAATGAGCACTTTACCCAATTTTGTCGGATGTAATTGTTTAACAATGCAAATAAGCAACTTGTCAAAGTCATGGCGGCGACACTTCGAGCACTCAAAATGCTGGTAACGTGATCGGTACTCCAGCTACATCGCCCCTTTTACAGATGGTTTAGCTTTTTTCCCTTCTTGAAGCACATTACCAACTTACTACTAGACTAAAAAAGTGTTTAGCAAAATAGGTAATAGCATTGTGGCCTGAGGATCCGACATCCACGCTTAAAACACATTTTTCGGATTTCCTCAGTTTGCCCCAGCCTTGTCCAGCTTCAAAGCTCTCCCAATAAACCGAGACGATGAGAGCTCCCTTCTCTACGCATGGGCAAGCTCTCTTCTTCCTCCCACATCTGCCAGTCAGTGCAGAATGCCTTCCTCAAAACTCCTCTGTGTCTGGAAACAGACTTGCGCAGGGTGCTTCACTCGTCCAACATGCATGCTTTCTGGTGTGCACGAGAAACAAGCCTTCTGATTGGTGATAGCTACGTGCAGCTCAAGCAGAAGCTCCGATGGAAGGAATGTGATGCATCATCTTCTTGACAGCTTTCTTCACCGCTGCTAGGTGCTGAGATGTGGGTAAAGATAGACGGCAAGGGAAGGACGGCAGCAGAGAGACGATATGGAGGTATTTCAGCCACCCTCTTCCGAATTGCTGGAGCTCTTGTCCTCTTCATCCTACTCATCCAGCAGCAGAACTGATCAGTTACTCTAGCAGCATCGATCTTCCTCAAAGCTCTTAGCCATATCTCAATCATCAACACGCCGACTCCTCGAACGACGATGGCTTCAGCCTCCCCCCTCGCCGACCAAACGAGCACTTGGCTATACACTGGCAACACCTTCACTGCGTCCATAACTGTGTCTTGTACTATCCTTACGGCGGATATATCCTACAACACATCTCCCACTCTACCCTCTCCCCTCCAAGGAAGGACCTTCCACTTGGTTCTTAATTTGAACGACGTCATCATAGCGGAGTCTGCTGCCAACAGCACTTTTCTCCCTGTAAGCGGTTGAGAAAGGCCACCTCTCTCCATACGTTGAAGACTTGTTAACCAAGCGCAGAGTCCACTTTTCACCCAACAAATTCCCATGCCTCCTCACTCGATCCACCCATTGCGCAACGCCCTCACTGCCCTGTGGACATCGACACTACCACCTCCTGCTGGCTTAGGAGGTTTTGAAAGAAGTTTCAATATCCAGGCCATCGTGCATATACTCCTGAAAGTCCTTGTAGCGGCTGCAACAGGGCTGGGTCCCCGCCACTCTGATCAACATGACACGTCCTCTCCCTTCTCAGACTTGGAACTGCTTCTTGTCATCAGATTTCTTCAAGACTGGGACGCTTTTGAACATGATACTATGCTGGAATATAGAACACTACTTGACTTTGTGAAAGCGCTTTTAGGAGTGTCGATTTAGGGTTGGGTGGACTGCTGGCAGTCTTCCTCCCATTGGCGTCTCTCCTACCTACTGGCTTGACCTTGCAGTAGTGGTGCATGGACACTTGCAGATGGTATTACTTGCAGTTCACCCCTCTGCTCCAACTTGAGCAGCCTGCCCTCTTCACAGTCGTGCCTCAGTAGCTTCCAAGAGCTTACACACTGAAGGCTTTTCGCAACGAACAACGGACTTATGGGTCGTCACCTGGTCCGTCGACCATCAGCCTCGTTGTCGGCGCAAAATTTGGCCGGGGCCGAACCTAAAGTCTCTGCCTCCCCTCCCCTCCCGCTTGTAGAGCAAAACACCAAAAACTCCGCAAACAAAGATCACCCAAGCTTGCCAACCCGGTTGCACTGCTATCACTACGCCGCTACTTCACACACGCATCTCGACATTGTCCCTGTGTTCCTGTGGCATCCCATGGAGGATGCCCTGTAGCCGCCCAATTGGAGCTCCTGCACTGCCTCCTCCAACACTGCACCACATCACTATTGCGCAGGGCCAACAGGAACCATTTCAGGCTGGCGGTTTGCTGTGTTTCATCTCGAGTTGAGGCTTAAATACTGTGTCAAGACCAATTCCGAACCTTGGCTCTCCGATCAATCAACGCACCTACCCCTCTACGGTACTGAACTTGGGAACCTTGAGAGGCTGGTAACATTTCAGCTCCTGGCTCGTCAACTCACCTTCCAGCTGCCATGTGAGAAGGGCATGGCAGGTTATTTGCGCAATCTGCTGAGAATACTGCAAGAACAAACCCCACTCATATGAGTTTCAGCTGGCATGGTCTAGCACAGCCAACGAAGCGAAGTCATTCAATTATATCCAATCACTGCTGATTAGACCAGGCAGGCGAGGTGGGTGTCTGCGGCGTAGCCCTGTGGGAGCCAACACCCAGGTCACCAACCATAGTGGAAGGATCGTGGCGAAGCAGGTCTGAGTATCTACCTCATATGGCACAGTTCAGGAACCGAACATATACTGAATGTTCTCGTGTAGATTTACTTCTCTCTGAATTACTTTCAGCTTTTTTTCCACTACAAAAGTTAACTCTCGTTCAATATTGCATACCTTTTATTTGAGTCCAACGCGCATTCTAGGCCAAGGCTCCACGATCATGCAAAACACCACCTCAACCGAAACTGCGCTTAGCAGCGAAGTTGATCGCCAATCTAATGAGCAAAATGGTACACAATCTGACTCTTTATTTTCTATTTTATTTCGTGAATTGTTCTGACAAATTGCAGGCGAACAGGGAGAGGTCTTGGCTTCGCAACATCCTGTCGTAACAACGCCAGAGGCTCCGGCCTCGACAGCAGAAACAGAAACTCCCATGCCGCTTCAAGCGTACGTATTATTGTCATCTCCATCATCTTCCAAGAAAACATTTACTCACCTTTGATGAAAAGCGATTCCACCCCCGAACAACCTCCTCCAGCCTACAGCAGCGCCGTCACCCCCCTTCCAAAACCATATCCACAGACACAGGCCCAAGCACAACCCGAACTAAAGCCAAAAGTCCCCACCCCCCTCACCTCCCTCGGCGAAGTCCCCGCCTACATCGAATGCCCGCACTGCCACCACCTCGGCTCCACCAAAACCACCGAACACAACTCCGATCAGACCGCACTCGCAGGGATCCTCTGCTGCCTCTTCTGCGGCATCATCGGCGCTTGCATCCCTTTTGCGTGTCAGTGGTGCAGCGATGTCGAACACACTTGCGAGAATTGTAAGAAAGTTGTTGCGCTGAAGGGGTATGATGAGCCGGTTAAGGTTAGTGGGCCGGTGGTGGGAGGGGTGGGAGTGGAGCGGGTTGAGGGGAAGGTGGCCCTGCCTGATGGGATGGGGAATGGGGTGGGAAATGGGAGAGTGGTGGAGAAGACGAGGATGGAGAGGTATGAGATGGGCGTGGATGGTGGAGAAGTCGGGGTTATTGGTGTTCAAGGAAGGGTTGGGGATGCGAGTGCAACTCCTGGGCCGACGCAAGAAGATACTAGAGATGCAAGGGCTTTGGAGGAAGGGAGGCCCAGGAGTGAGAATGAACCGAAACAAAATGGGAAATAATGAAGTTCGAAGTAACATGTGGAGTCTATGGAAATTTTCCTATTTTCTGTTCAAGGGCCTTTACTGATTAGCATTTGCGGAGACTGTCCACCTGACAGTATGCGTTGAGGGCAGCTATAGATACCGCAATAATTCAATGTAAACTTGATTTTTCAGCTCGCCAGCTCAGGCAAGCCTCGAGATCATCACTGTAAACATGACAATCGCGGAGGACTGACCAACTCAAACTTGTTGTGAGAAGGTCAGGCACGTGAGTTTGAAATCTCAGCCATACCACAAGCCACACCACACCTCAAGCCACACTCAGCCCTGCAACACAACCCACCGTGCCCACCTGCACATCTCCGTCCTCCAAGGGAGGGAGGGCAAAAGCATTATTCCCGGTGCCACACCGATTTTATATCCATGCTTGCCTGCAAATCGACGCCATGTTTTCCAGTCATCCCTTAGAAAACACTCCCAACTCGCAGTCTTCTGTTTCTGACAAGCTACATGCTTCTCCACCGGCGGCGGCCGCGACCCCTCATCCTCGGGATGGCGAGGATGATGGGAGGCGAGATGGAGGATTAAGGACGGATGATGGCGATGGCAATGTGGATGGCGAGCCTGCGAAGAAGAAGCAGAGGAGGAATAAACCTACCTTGAGTTGTTTGCCTTGTGTGGAGCGGAAGACGAAGGTATGTGTTTTTATCCTATTCTCTTTCTCTCCTGTTCCCGTGACCCTCGACATCGACAGCATTGATACTGACCCAATTCTTACCCAACAGTGCGATCGCGGACGCCCGATCTGTATCAATTGCTCCAAGAGAGGGACGCCGTGTCACTACTCGCCAGTGGCCGACCTTATTGCTTCAGGGTGAGTGTGCTCCTGCGTTGGTTATGGGGGGTTCTCTAGACTGACCTGGCACAGAAGTGTTGGAGAGAGACGTGTAAGCAAATCCAGGAAGTCTAATGCAGTCAAAACTCCCGCGTCTGCGTCTTTGGCTGGCCCTTTGAGCCCCGTTAGCTCGGGTGATGTATGTGTAGGGCGCTCGTTCTTCGTCTTTCCATGCATTCTTTTCGTCACCACTCGTTGTTTGTTGCTATCCACCTTGCGATATCAAGTCAATGTTTTTGTTGGAGGCGGTCATATCACGTTCAACTGTTATTGCCCCTACCAAACCATATTTCTTTCGAGTCTAGTCTTTCTGATGGGTGTTGTTTCTAATCAGGACACAGCCCTCGAGAAATTCTTACCGCGGAGCCTCCCTGAGTTCGACCGGATCAACTACACAGCTGCTTTCAAACGTACCACACACAAAACCGACGCCGTCAAATATCTTCGGCATCGCCCAACAGCATCCATTCACGAATTACTGGACCTGCCAGGGAGGCCTCGCCGAAGTGGTGGGTGTACTGCCCAGCAAAGACCAGGCCGACATCCTGATTTCCAACTACTTTGAGTCGGTGGACCCGGTGTATCCCATCATCGACAAAGACCAGTTCTACCTGGACTACATCAGATTCTGGAGTCTTGATGAGGTTGGGAGAGCATCATCCGACGCTGCTTTACTGGGTCTGCATTTCGCTATGTATGCTCTGGGGACTCAATTCACGACGATGAATTCCGAAGAGGAGCGTCAACAGTCGGCAGAGTTCTACGCCTCAGCAGCCCACCAGGCACTTCGAATATCATCCTATCTATGTCGAACGTCTATCCGCTCCATCCAATCCATGGTCCTGTTATGCTACTTCCTCATGAACGACAACAAAGCCTCCGACGCCTGGGCCTTCGCCGGCGTCCTCGTCCGGCAGGCCTACGCCTTTGGTCTGAACAGGAACCCCGACATCATCATCCCACACGCCTCCGCCGCCGAAAAGCAACAACGTCGCAAAGTCTGGCAAGCAGTCTATTTCCAAGACACGTTCCTCACCGTCCTGCTCAAACTCCCACCAACCGCCACCTTCTCCGACAACCTAGTCGAAGGCCTTCTAACAGAAACCGTCCCATCCCCTTACCCACCCCCAAGCTCCAGCAACCCCATGAGCATCTGCCACATCGCGCCCCCCTCCACCACCACCGGGCCCCCGGAATCCCAGTCCCTCCTCGACGCCCAAAACGACACCCTCTTCATCAAACTAATGTGGCAACTCGCCAACCTGGTCCAACCCACCATCTGCATGCCGCGCGCTCTCGACACTCCCGTTACCACCTCTTCAGACTCTCGATCCACGATGATATCCTTATACCGCAACTTCTACGCTTCGATGCCCAAGACCCTGGCCACGCATACGCCGGCGTCATTCACGGCCTTTGCGAGGCAGAACCCGCGGATGGCGAAGCAGAGCTTGTTTTTGAGGAGTAATTACTGGCATTGCGTAATGATTATCCTGGCGGAAGAGGACTGTGGTAACGGACTCCGCTGTGATTTGAATGGCGCGATTGAGGCGTGCAGAAAGGCCATGGCTTCGTTTTTCGACCTTTGGGAGAATTTCCCCACTGATGCGGGGGTGTGGTGGGTTTTTATGCATAGGAGTTTTGAGGAAGCTGTAAGTTCTGTCATAGTCTCATTCAAACTTGGACTTTTCTCGCTTTCCGTCATGCTGTTTCATGGAGGGGCTTGCATTGATTTCATCCAACAGCTCGTCGTAGCAAGACTTCTGTGCACTCTCCCAGAAACCTTGCTGAGACCCACCGGGACGGATATCGAGCCCTTCTTCCGAGCCGCAAAGAACGACGCTGTTCGTGTCCTGGATATTCTTGAGCATATCGGCAGTGTGGCGCCTGACATGCAAAAGACGCGGACGGAAGTGCTGAGGAAAGCTTTTGAGGCGATTGGGTGGTGATGAATTCACCGTTCACGCGAGTTGACTTTTTTTTTCCTCGATCAAATGTTGTCGATGGCACCGATTTCCAACACTTCTTATTGAGCCTGAATGGCAAAGGAAGTCAAATTTTGGTATGTCCAAGCAGACGAATGCACCGAGGATGTCTCGGATCAGCTGACTTGGAGGAGTCACGTGGAAGGCTGACTTCTTTCATCACCATCTTGGGAAGCGGAAAATTGACCAAAAACCGGAATCGATTATTAGCGAAGGCATTTTGAACTCCACAATGAGGAACATTCGTGAGGGACGAAGATGTGGCTTTAAAATGCATACGAGGCCGTCTTGTGATACCGCAGCGCAGCATGTACGGCGCGAGCGAATTCGAGACTTACTGAAATATTGTGATTGCTTCTTGCAACTGAATTTGCATGGAGAAGTTGCCAGCAGGAGTCGTTGTTATCTTTGAAAGCTGAATTTTACGATTCCTGCATACGTTCTTGCTGATTACCACACATGGCTCGTCCACGTCCAGCATCATTGAAACTTCGGCGCGTCCATCGCGTATCTTCGCTGAAAACACCCCGCCATCTTCCCTCCCAAAAGCGAAGTCCCCTACGCCTTGGCAGTCATACTACTGTCCAAAGGCTTGTAAAGACCGAAGTCAGCATTCTGCTCTACAAGAACAAAAAGTAGTTGACCGCAATGGTAACACTCACCCTCCAACCCCCTTAACACAACACTGTCCATCGCTACCCCACCCACCCTCTTCACCTTCCGATTCTTCGTCTTCATAATCGGAACAAACGGCTCAGGCATGATCTCGACGATATCAGTCGGTGTGTCGGTCCTGGCGTCGATTTCGATGATGTCTGTTGGCGTGGTTGTGACGGCGCGGTTGCCGAGAGCAGCTGGGTTTCGGATGGCTGGAGAGGGGGAGGATTGTTAGATGAGGCAGCATTTGTGTGAGGGAGGAAAACTTACCGGCTCCGGAGGCGAGGCTGAGGAGGATGCTTGCGGCGAGGAGGGGTAAGGTGGGGAGATGCATCTTGGAATAGTGTGGAAATTGGATTTTGAGGATGTAGCAAGTGCGATTGTGGAGTTGTGGGAAGGCTGCGGGTTATAGCGGGGAGATAAAGCCCTCAACTACCCTTTCTCCTGGATTCTTGGCTTGTTTGCGAGTTGCGGTGTGGGCGGCGGGGTGGTCGAAGAGCGTGCAATTTCCGTTTCACGACATGTCGAGGTTACGACAAACCCCCATGGTCGCCTGGGGATAAGGGCTGGCTGCTCGTCTGGGGAACGGTGTTGTGGAACCGACTCGTACGACCGAGAGATATGACCGTTTTTCAGGTCTTCCTCATGAAGATATAAAACGCTTCGTCCTTTCCCGCGAAGCTCGGAAGGGGAATTCGACAGACCATTCCGAAATCCTTCTTCTCCCGTCCCATCCACTCGTCAATCGGCTCATCTGCGAATCCGGTAAAGCCATTCGCATTCTGTGTCCCAGCAACGAGCACAACATCCCCCTGGTACGTACGCAGCACCTTGCCAGTAAAATAACCGCCAACCTGCGGGTATACGAGAAGCAATAAGCCATTCTTAGCCCCTTTGCCAAGGTCCTCACCAGCAGCAATCAGCGGGGTAGGCGGCGCGGAGAGAAACTTGACGCCGTCGGTGATGATAGTGTCACCGATCCACATGGTCCTCCAAGCAGAAGCGCCGTTGTCCACGGCGTGCACCTTGACGCCCAGCCGGCGCAGCATGTAGGCCCAGTAGCCGTTGCCGCTGCCAATCTCGACGACTGGGCGCTCTATGTCTGCTTTCCCACCGCGTTGCTTTGATTTTGAAAGTTGCGATATCAGGCTCAGGGCGTCGTAGCTGGGACAGACACAGCCAAAGTGCAAGTAGAGGATCGGGAGGATGTGGTGGCTTATCCGGGTTTTTGCTGTCTCTTCTGTTGGGCCTGTCCATTCTAGATTTTGACACGACCATGTCCAGATATCGAAATAGGGGCTCTTGACCGCGGCCTTTTGCTTCGCGGGTAGGGTGAGCTTCGTTTCGGCGCTTGGGGGTAGCAGTTTGGAGGTCAGGTTTGCGGCTACCGTGGACCGGATGGAGCCTTTCTTCGCATTGCTGGCGTAGGCTGAGAGGACTTTGGTGGTCGAAGTAGTCGAGGCAAAAATTGACGTATAGGCTGCTATGTCTGCTGGAGGAGGCGGTGGGAGCTGTTGGCGGGGACGTCAACCAATGCACGAGGTGCGTGACGGAGACGGAGGAAACGTACTGCTTTCCCCTCTTCGTCGAGGTACCAAGCATGCATGCCATTGGCACTCTTGTGGTCGACGGCATTCTGGACTTGGGCCAGTATAACGCTTGCGGTCGCGTGATATACGTAGGCGTCGTTTTCGGGGAGGTTGAAGCTTCTCTTGATAGCTGAACTGAAATCATCTTTCTGGGGCAACGAAGCTTCAGTCCACTCGTCGAAGAAATTATCGGGCGAGAAGGAAGATGAGTCCACGGTGTATGGCCCCTTTATGGAGGTGGAGGGTGCCATGGTCGTATGTTATGGGATATGGCTGGGAGACTACAACCGTTCATGGCGGCATGATGGACATTTTGGAAACAGGCGTTCACCGAAACGGCTTTGCGGAAAGCGACATCGGTAGCGCTTGCGATAAAGAAAAAGCGGGTGCTATATGGAGAAAGGGTTGAATGGTTCTGAGCGAGAGATGAACTTTGGCGAGGTTGTGTGTAAATAGTTTCTACGGAGCTTACGTCATGCATCGCGACTACAATATCACGGTCCAGATTCGAGCTTCTTCGCGACCTACAACATCCTTTTGCCCTCGTCGCCAAATTTAGGTGTCAGCTTTCTCGGATCAGGCCATAGATTTCAAACAGGGTCAATTCACTGCATTCATCTTGCGTCGGATGACCCGCGGACTGGTACCAGCGGTGTCCTTCGCGCCGGTTTCAGTCCGAGACCGAAGATGCGATAACTCCAGGAGTTATTTTGCCACAGCTTCTTGTGAAGGTCCCTAGCCATCAGTACCAGGTAGGTAGTCCTCATCACAGCATCTCAAATTGGACAGCATGTGCCATCTCAGCAATCATCTTTGCTGTGCGGGAGACTGCTCAACGCCGCGTCATCTCTCCTTAACTCCGTGGTCGCGCATTAGGAGATACATGTCATATAAAGCCGAGATATCATCCTTTTCTTCAATACCGGCATAGAGTCTGAGGAAGCAAGACCCATTTGAACACTTTTCTCATTCTCATTCACCTCTTTTCAACTACCTTCCCACCATCAACATTTGTTTTCCATCAACAAAATGGGCTCTTCCAACGTCGTCCTTATTACTGGCGGAAACACGGGGCTTGGATACGAGACCGTGAAAGCTCTGTATTCCTCTAGTCAAAGCTACATGATACTCATGGGTTCTCGCAATCTTGAAAAAGCAGAGCAAGCAATCAATCGGCTGAAAAGCGAGGCCGCCGAGTCCGCAAGCACAGTCACGCCCGTCCAGATTGACATCGAGAGCGACGAATCCATCTCGAAGGCTTTTGACAAAGTCAAGTCCGAATTTGGGCACGTAGACACTCTCATCAACAACGCTGGTAAGCTCTCTAGGCCTCTATCCCGTATCCCGTCCTAAAGTCCACTCCAGGTGCACAATTCGACCAACAAGTCCAAGCCGGCAAAATGACTCCCCGGGAGATGTGGAACCAAACCTGGGACACCAACGTGACCAGCACCCAGCTCATGACCGAAGCCTTCGTCCCTCTGCTCCTCAAATCCTCCGACCCGCGCCTTCTATTCCTCACCAGTGGCCTCGCCAGCCTAACAGAAATGTCAGAGCACCGGTCTCCCCGATATCACCACCCACCCGCCGGCTGGCCCAAAGCACGCGATGGATTCCTGGCGTATCGGAGCAGCAAGACGGGCATGAATATGGTGGCGCTGGAGTGGGATCGACTTCTGAAGAATGACGGCGTCAAGGTGTTTAGTATCTCGCCTGGCTTGCTCGCTACCGGGTTCGGAGGCGATCCGGAGTTCTTGAAGAAGATTGGGGCTATTGATCCTGCAATTGGAGGCGGGGTTGTGCGGGGCGTTGTTGAAGGGGAGAGGGATCAGGAGGTTGGGAAGACGGTTAGGATTCGTGATGTTCAGCCGTGGTGAAGAAGGGAAGGAAGGCGAGCTTAGATCTTTGCCGGAGCTTCGAATCCTAGAATTACCCGAGTGAGTTATCACGTGCGTGATCACATCGACGCCTCCAATTTTATTCAATATCCATACCTCCCGTCAGAAAACACAATCACTCCGTCTAATTTTCGTTCACAGTCGGTCGCCCGCTTCTCTCGCCACACTATCGACATATCATCTAACTCGAACCTCCAATCACGTGACCTTTGTTTCCCAACCCCTGACCCCGTGATCTTCCCCCTCCCTCATCATTTTCTACCCTCACTTAGTCACAGACATCAACAACCTATCGGCGGCCCTGATAATGAATGATTCGAGGCGCAAACTCTTATCTTCCCACCTCCGGGTCCACCCTTGCTGCGTGATTTACAAATGCTTGTGGCGATCTGCTGGCGTGTCTATAGTCCATACGTGGTGGGAGACTGGACCGGGCGACGTGACGAGACCCTTTGGGCTGGGAGTAAGTGAGGGAAGGCGGTTTGGGGATGGACCGAAGGGGACTTGTTGTGGGAATCCATGGTCCGACGTTGTTGATTCATTCAGCCTGCCAGTATGGGGGGTCGTGTTCCGTTATGGGAATTCACAAATGGAGATCGAGCGTTTTGGTTGACCACGGCAGCAGGAGGGTGATAATTATGCAGAAAGTGGTTAATGAACGATTTTCATTTGCAGTTCCCATCCCAGCGCCTGTTCCTATGGTTTTTACCATTCCATTGCTTCCGGCCACGACGACGGTGACAAACACAGCGAGTGAGTAGCGAACGCTTCTAGGAGTACCGGAATGTCCTTTCTTCGTCCCCAGACCCTCCTTCTCAGACCACGTCAATTGCACAACATTTAATGCCCCTTGCGAATAGCCTTGACGTGTTTCTCCTTCGGGAAAACGCGTTTCTCAAATGCTTTCTTCTCAACCGCCTTATCCTTCGATAAGGGAGTCTTGTGACTCTGCGCGTGCTCCCTCAAACACTCCTCAAACACTTTCTTAGGATGGAATTCCATGAACGATGATTTTCTCGCGGTGGATGCGGTAGCGGTAGAGTGCTTAGGTGGCTCGGATCGCTCTTTGATATCCTTGACACAGTCGTGCGCGGAGGAGACATCTTTGGTCTTGATTGTTTCGGTGAGGCAGGGGGAGGAGGCGTTCTGGGAGGATTTGTAGAGGCAAGAGAAAGGGTTTGACGGCTTGCTGGGCTTGGAGGGTTCTTTCTTGATGATAGATGGTTTTCTTTCTTTCTTTGGGGTTTCCTTGGTGGTGCTCTGTTTGTGGTTCAGACAGCCGGTGGTCTTGTGAGCGTTGATGCATTCCTTAACTGGCTCCTTCAGGACAACATTTCCAGATTCCAGCGGCGATTCAGGAGAAGTAAATTCCTCAATGCCGACGTGCGCCATCTTCTCATTGAGGTCTTCGAAGTCGTCTTCGGTGTCCTCTGAGTCTTCCAAGTCACTGTTCATCCCCTCCTCCATATCCTCACCCTCAGAGTCAAAGCCCTCCTCAAGCTCAAACTCATCCGACAACTCAATTTCCGAATCCTCATCTTTCTCTTCCTCAGCACCATTTCTGACCCACCACTTGCTCCACTCCAACTCCTCCCTAACCTCCTCCCTCAGCTCCTCGAACACGACTTTGAAATTCTCACTACGCGGTGCGTCCTCCGGGTTCTTGATGAGGCAGCTGTTTGTCGCGAGGATGCAGTTCGTGGTCTGTCGGTTTGCAAGCTGCGGTCGCTGGAGGGGGAATCGCATCGTGGATGGCATTGGAGCATGACGGAACTTGAAGGTATCCTCGTAGATCGACGGGGACGGGGCGGCGAGGGGCCAGGGGTCCGTGGCGAGGCCGCTGCGGTGGTGGGTGTGGTGGGTGAAGCTTGGGGTAGAGTTCGGTTTCGACATGACGACAGTTTGAATATGATATAGTCTTTGCTCTTTATAATCTTCTTTTAATGCTATGCTCTCTGCTTTTATGTTCAAGATCGGAAAGATAATAGATCCTGAGAAACGTAGCAAGAAAGAAGAGAAAGAGGGGAAGATTCAGAACTTCGCGATTCGGCAAACCTTCCTTACCTACTTTATACCCCACTCCACTCCCCTCCACCTAGCCTACTGTCGCACAATCCATCCAGGGGCTATCCTCGAGTCGCCTTTCTCAAAGGCAATTGCGGAAGACACCCGTAAATCCCACGTCCAGCTAGCCCCGCGCAATCGATCCGGCAGAAGGGAAACCTACTTCCCCTAGTACACGCACAATCAAGCGTCGTCGCCGCGCCCAGCAAGATTGCGGAGAATGCCCAAATTACATCCCTCAGCAAAAGTAGCCAACCCCATCGCCGCACAGCTCTATCCCAGAAAGCACCTCGGGAATCAACTCGCCAGGCCAGGCCAGGGCAAGGGAGAAGAGAGGGAGACGCGGCCAGGATTAAATACAACCCACCATCACCATCCCCACTAGCGAAACCGCAAACCCTGACTTTCAGGCCTATCTCGCCCACGGTCAACCCAGCCAACAAGGGGTTGTAAAGCTTAGTGCTGGAGCCACGTCGACGGGATCAGCTGCGTCGTCGTGATGCATGGTTTTCTGGTGCCCGAATTCTTGGTGGGGATTTGGGTATGGGCTGGTGAGGATGCAAAATGTCCGTTTGGAGTGGTGACCTTGACCTTGACCTGGTCGCGACAGGGTAGTGGGAGGAGGTGTTTAAATGAAGTGATCGACTAACCGCCGGATGGCGCGGCGAGCTTGGAGGCCAGTGGATAGAGGTATGGGCGAAGGTCGGTTTGACTGGGCCGGTCTCCGGGGCCCGGTGAGCGCGTGAGTGTGGTTTTGTGGATGATGAGGTTGAGACGTAACGTCGGTTTGCAGCATTGGTGGTGCCCAAGGCGATGGATGGAGATGGCTAGTCTGCTATGTTCTGGCGAACGAACCGTGGGAGATTGAGGTCGAGGAGTTTCGAATTGAAGGAAGACATGGAGAAGACGCGAAAAGCGCTGGTCGCATTCTCAGGCCAGGCCTGATAGCAGGCTTGGTCAGCTTCTTGCATTTGCATTGCTTCACACGAAGCCAAGCGGAGAGTTGTCGTGACAATTGCGTAGGCGAAGGGTTGGACCTGCGTGAACAAGTATGTTTAGTATGTCCTTCGCACAATGCGACCTGGTTTGGGCCTTTGACATTGCTTCGAAATTTCGGTGCAGGGCGAAGCTTTCGTATTGTAATATCCACACGCCTCAGCATGTCCTTGCTCTTGCGTTCGTCTCACTACTGCGGCCTGAAAGCAGAGTGGTCTGCCTTAGCATGTCCCGCTTGTTGTATCTACCTTTCGTTCCCTCGGTCGTGGATGCTCATTCGATGTGGACCCAACCCGATAAATCGGGGCGACGGCCTTATAGAGAAGATCGATACCGAAAATAGTTGCGATGTGCCGAGAAACGCGGTCGAGGAGCGACAGCAATGTCCAGCCCGCCAAAGAAAGAGGAGGAAAATGCCATCAATGAGGGTGCTAGATCCGAATGAGAGGTTGGTAAAGATCGGTCAGGAAAGTGGTGTGATACTCCCAATTAGAAGCGGAGAGCATGCCAATACAAAGGCGGAAGAGGTTGAGAGTTGAATGTTATCTACATCGCTTGCTATAATTACAGCACAGCATCCAAATACGCAGACGCTTCTCGCTTAGACGCGACAAAAGTCCTATGTGGCCAATTCCATGGCTTACAATTATAATATATGGCGATCAAATGTGCGACGTATTCTCGCTGAGAGCTTTCCTAGGTCTTCTCTTCCATTGCCGTCAGTACGGCTCACTCATGATCGAAATCCTTCTCTTTCTGGACGTCAAGTCCTCTCAACCTCCTTGCCAGCAACCCGTCGCTGGCGCTTGACGAAGAGAAATCAGCCTGCATTCTCCTCTCCCATCCGAGGTTCATGAGCGGAGTGCTCGCTCCTGGCATGTTGAGACTGGTCGACCTCGGAGCCCATGCAGTTGCTGCCTCCGTCCCGAGAAGCGGGCTCATCGGACGGCCAAACATTAGGTTCGAAGGGGTCGGAGTCATCCTCTTTTCCATCGCTCTTGTGAGAGGACTCGTCGGACTAGGTGGACTCGGCGAGTGTTGCATTTGTCGGAAAGACTCGCCAGACGCACTTGACTTGAAAGGGCTATCCAGATCCATCCGTTCAGCGCTATGCGGACGAGAGTCGGTAGTATCACGGCCACTGAAGGTGAAAGGAATCGGCTTGATGGGCGAACGGTCGAAAGTATTGAGCTGATTCGTGCTGGACGCATTGTATGCCGAACCGAAGCGTGACCAATCCATGCTGTCTCGTTTTGAGACACTATCCAAATCAGCAAGGTTGAAAGGCTCATGCTCTCCGTAGCGCTGATAGCTAATCGGAACACCAGCACTTCGTCTCCGACGCTCCTTCTCTGCTACTAGCGTCGCTGATGCACTGCTCATGGCAGCCGTTTGAGATGGAGTTGGAGCAGAGTCCCTCGTGGGTTTGTATGTCGAGTACCTTGGCTCTGGCAGCTGCACTTCGTTTCTCAGCTTCTCCTTTCCGTCCGGAACTCTGTTCGCGAATACCACTCGAATACTCTTGTACAGGAAGTGTCGCCCTTTTCCTGTACAGCATATGTGCAAATGCACGAGATAACGTAGAACGGGCCGCTCTCTTGGGTCTTCCAGGCCTTCGTCGCAAGCCAAACTTGCCTCAGGTCTGTCTGTGCCTAGATTTTTGCGACTGCTAATGGGCATGTCAATGATGGGACCTGCGGAGTAGCTTCGTTGTCGGATGAACGTCTTCTGACCTGGCTCCATATCCGAGAGATCGTAGGGGACAAGGAACAATTTGACTGCGGTCTTGTTCGGATTCTTGATCACAATTTGGAGCTGGCCAACCTGTGGGATTCGATAGGACCCACCGGGTGGTGACTTTGGAGATTGTGAGCGACGCTTGAGCTTCTCTTTCTTGCGTCGCATTGCTGCCTTTCGTGGATCCGGCATTTCCTCATGCGTGTGAGGATCGCTGGTGGTGGCCTCCGCTTCCTCAGCGGCCGTATATCTTCGTCGCTTTTTCCCTTCGCCATCCTCATCAGCAGGACGCAACGTATGTTCAATGTCAATGTGGCCCACATAAGGGCTCGGCTGTTGATTCTCCATAGAAGACTTGCTACTCCCAGACCCATAACTGTAGAATACAGCAGGGAATGGTATAGTCACGTGAGGCGGACACCGTAGGCTAGCTTTGCAATCGCCCTTACCGAGGACACCAATCTGGGCGACAAAGTTTAGGGGTCGCGAAGGGAGTGTAGACATGCGGCCTCGCAAGATGGATTCTTCGTACGAGCCAACCATAGGGGCGTGATGGAGGGGAGCATTTTCGGAAGAGATGGATGGAACTCGCGGCCGTAATTGAGGGGTTTGTGGAGTCGAAGCGGAAAGCAAGTTGATGGGTGCGTTCAAAGACCGGCGTGGCTGGTGAGCTTGATACGGGAATGATCCTTCTTTTCTCAGGGAGGACGGACCTCGCAGAGTATTCGACGAGTTTGGCGAGCGGTCGAGAGAGGACCTGTACACTTGGAAGGACTGCGGGGAGAAAGTGTGACGTCGATTGTTCCTCTCTGGGCTCCCAGAGGTGGCATGCGGTCGGGATTTGGCCGTGAGATCCAGATCCGAGTTGTTGGACTGCTGCACAAGTGGGCTTGTGGGAGGCATGTAGACGAAATTTCCTGACGTGGAAAGCTGGGAAGCGGCTCGTGACCTGCCCAGCCAATATTCGGCATTTGTACTTCGGGCGTGATGGTGAGGATATTCGTCGTCGTACTGTGTGGAATTCAAAGTCTTGCGTGGGAATTCCTGGTGCCACGGAGCGACGGGAGATGTGGACAGTATACTCGAATTCTCTTGCTGCCCATAAAAAGTCTCTCTGGGCTGCCTGAAATCGCCCGAGTGCAAGGCAGATCGAGGCCGTTCAATCTCCAGGCCTGCCGCTTGATTGTCCACTTCCTCCTCTTTGGCTTTGCCGTTCTCCTGGCCGCCTTCCTTAATGTCTGCTGCCAGTGGGAGATTCGGCTTCGGGCTTGTTCGCGGCGTAGTAGGGCGAGTTGGGTTCTGCTTGGTGGTCCACGTCGGAGAGTCACCCCGCTTTATCCTCTCGATCAGTTCTGCTCGATCCACTGGACTTTGTCTCCTGCCGCCACTTTCCACCCTGACAAGCTCCAGCTGGGCATGGTGTTGGCCCTGAGCACCGTTCCAGGAGCCCACATAGCCAATATCCTGCCTCCGCAGCTCCCTCAGCTCTTCTGTCGGACTGTGCGGTTTTTCGGCGGCTGGGTCATAGGTGTCGTGGAAAATGGGCATTCTGGCGGGGTCGTTTGACTCTTCTCCACTCGGGCTTCCCTCGAGCCAGAGCGGAGGATTCGGAGTGGATCAGCAGCAGTGGGGAAGAGACTGGTATGAGGACAAGTTGGACTTTGGGAGGCGGGCAACGGCGGCAGGTTATAGAGACGGCGATACAACGGTCAGGTATCTGCGAGTCGGGAGCGAAAGCGAGCGCGGAGGGTGTTGGTTGGCGGAGCTGCGGGTGTGAGTGCTGAGTGACTCGTACATGAGTAATAGCAAAGCAACTAAGGGACTAAGCAACGGTATCACACCAAGCCAGAAAGCAAAGCAAGCAGCACGCAACAAGAGGAGAAACCCACGTCAGCAGGGTACAGTGGGTACTTAGTGGTAGGTACGAGGTGGAGCGCATGAGACGTGGTGGGATTCAGTCAATGGAGGCTTTGTCGTCCGAGTCGCACGACGTCAACTCCTGGGCGGTCAGGATATGTACCGAAAATAAAACCAACACTGCTTCTCCTGGCCCAGAGTGGCATGGAGAGTAGGGTATAATGACGGAATGCTATCACCGTTCCAGGCTGCGTCTTCCGTGGGCCAGGTTCGCACCGCCGTGAATGGTCACACGCAGCAGCTGGACTTGCCAGATGCGATACGCAGCGAAGCCCTCCGTCGACAGCGGCACCGCTCAAACTACGCATCAGTTACAAATCAGTATAACGAACCCCGTGTCGCTTTTCGACTCGCCGACGCGGGCACAACTACGATATCGGGCAAGCGGCCAGTTTGAGACGTCTTGCCTCGGGGCCTGGCGAAGTGAATTCAAGCAGAGAAACCGGGCGGGGCGGAGCGGAGCGGAGCGGACGTCGGAGAAGGTCAGACCTGGCGAGCCACGTGCAGCACGTGATGTGTCTTGGCAGAGTGCAACTTTTCGGAGTCTTGAGGTTCCTCCCATCGCGACCTAAGCCTTGATGGTCGAAAGAATTCAGCACCCAGCCCGCAGATCTCTTCTAAAGGAAGCAACCATCTAAAATAAAACCACCCGGCTACGAGTCGTGAAATCGTATTTCGTCCGCCAAGGACATGGCAAAGGCGCACAGGAAAGACCGAAAAGGCAAACCTGATGGAGAGGCAGACGGGCAAAGTGCGACTCGAAAGTGCAAGGGACTCAAGTTTCCAACCATTCCTCAGAACATGCCAGATGGTGTACACAAGCAGAAGCGTATGTTTGACAATTACACTTAATGTGGGTTGGACCTCGCTGATAGTCACAGTGCTCAAAAAGAAGGCCGATCTGCTCGAGCGAGCGCAAATACAACGCGAGTACGCCAAGGTCAAGCAAAAGTTCCTGACAGACAAGAGCAAGATGGAAGCCGACCAAGGCGACGCAGAACCTGCCAGCACAGAACTCCACCCAGATCGCCAACAACGACTCGACCGATCGCCCTCTCCAGACAACCGCAAGCGACCGTGGCGAGCCCAAAAGCCTGCCCCTTTCAAGAAACAGGAAGCTCAAGCGAATCGGACTCGCGAGGCCGCGCTAGACCGTCAAGCACAGCACGAACAAAGAGAGGTACAGCGTGCGAAGAAGACCGCCGAAAGAGAGAGGATGAGGAAAGCCATGCGGAAGGCGAGGACCGGCGGGAAGAACGGTCAAATGAAGCTCGGAAAAGAAAGCAAATTCTTGCTAGAAAAGGTCAAGAAGATGGTTGCGAATGGTTGAGGTCACAGGTGTATGGGAAGTCCGTTATTCATTCCGACGCGTCCTCGAGACTGCTCGCCACGCCCTTCAGCGACTCCCTCCTGGATCTTCCACGGGATCCTCTCCAATACTGGGGACAAGCGTCATTGCGCACCTGCTAGAACCGAGGATTTCGCCCAAAGATGTCACTAGGTCGAAGTGAAATGCCGCACGGCAGAAATTGAGACGAGGAGAAGCTCGTGGATTAGGTACCCGCAGAGGTCCTGGAACAAGAGGCTTCACCAAGTGGCAGGGCTCCTTCCCAAGAGCAAGCACGTGTGCATCGAATTCTCGCGCTCTGCTGGGACTCGTGTCGTCGTGGTGTGGCATGGCGATATCTCGTCGACTCAGCAGCATAACATGAGGTTCTTTCTGGCGGACTAGTTCGTGGATTGCACGTCACATCCAGCCATTCCAAACCAACGCCTTCTCTTTGTGTCTTTCAGAGTACGAAGTATGGTGAAGGAAGAGCCGGAGCATCCCAGATGACCGTATGATACGAGCGGGCAATCTCTCCCCTCCTTTCCACACTCAACTTTCCGCCATGATCTATACACTCCCCGCTTGCTAACCGGCATTTTCGTATGCAACTCGAGAGCGATAGTTTGTAGACAGACTGAAGCCAACGGCATCATTGAACAATTGTCGTATCCGTACCACCTACCCGGTTCTGCGCACAGAGCATTTCGGTTAGGAACCCACAGCTATCCCTTAGATCCCTCCACACCTGATCATGATTGTAGTACCTTGCCCTCACATCGATAGACATTGTAAGAGACCAGGCCTGATCATTGACTAGTCTCATGCCTTCAACCAGTCAGAGCGGAAATGACAAGGAGGGCCTGGGCGGACCGTCGGATCGAGGACGATATATACGCTTGCCCTCTGTTTCATGTTTACACCTCTATAGTGAGACCATCATTTAACCGCATTCAGAATTTCCATATTTTTCCGTCATGGAAACACCTATAACGCAGTCGATTCTTTTAGTGAGGTTATCCGGTCTAGTCGCGACAGTGTCACTCTTTGTTCCCACAAGGCGGAGCCGTTCATTACCTGCATTTCAAAAACATCGTTAAGATGAGGTCTTTTTTCATTTCTTCCGTCTTCCTGGCGGCCGTCGGCTGCTTTGCGATACCACTCCTTGAGGCCACCGCACCAAATGGAACTGTTGCCGCTGCCCCTGGAGGACTCGTCACGTTCCCAGCAGCGGGAGCAAAAGATGTCAACATTGACACTACGCTCAAAATTACCTTCCCTAGCGCTCCTTCCATTGGCAAGACTGGCCTGATCGAAATTTTCGAGGTGGGCACGGACAAGCTCGTGGATACTCTGGATATGAAGAAACCTTCATCTCCAAACCCTTCAGGACGAGCTCCTGGCTCCGCGTCCGGTGCAACCCGATCACCTCCTCCTGCCGGTCCCAACGACAACGAGCTGTATCAGACCACCTTTGTGGGCGGTATTGATTTCCATTTCTTCCCAGTCATTGTCAACGGCAACGTTGCGACCCTATACCCGCACAACAACAAGCTGGCCTATGGCAAATCATACTACGTGAAGGTTGCCCCGGAGGCCCTCAGTGTCGCTGGTGGCAGATTCCCAGGCTTCACCACCAACTCGGCCTGGACATTCTCTACCAAGGCCGCTGCACCTGCACCAGGAACTGCAAAGGTCACCGTCGCCGCCGATGGCTCTGCCGACTTCACCACCCTTCAAGGAGCGGTTGATTGGGCTCCCGAAAAGTCGGCCCAGAAGATCCACATCCACCTCATGAACGGCAACTACACCGAGCTCGTCTACATCAACAAGGACAACCTCGTCATCAAGGGCGAGTCCCGTGACAAGACCATCGTCGGCTACCCCAACAACAGCGCCTTCAACCCCTCCAAGGGCCGCGGCCCCTCCCGCCGTGTCGCCTTTTCCGTCTACTCCGACGGCGTCCAACTCAGCAGCTTCACCATCAACAACTACTTCATCGGCCAAGCCGAGGGTCTCCTCATCCAAGGCGAGCGCAACATCGTCGATCACATGGACATCAACGGCTCGGGCGACGCCTTCACCACCCGCGGCTCCATCTACTTCGCCGACTCTAAGCTCACCGGCCACGGCGACACGGTCCTCGGCTACGCCGCCGTCTTCTTCGTCCGCTCCGAGATCGAGTGCATGGGCCCCTTCACCTGGACCCGCACGCCGCAGGGCTCCCACGGCAACATCTTCGTCAACAGCACCTTCACCGCGCTCAACGAACCGCTGCCCTGGAGCGTCACGGAGGGCAACCCGCGCGGCCAGATCCCCAAGGCCGTCTTCTCGCGCCTGCCGCAGAACGGTCGCGGCGCCACGGCCAACTTCCCCTACGCCGAGATGGTGCTCATCAACTGCAAGACGAAGGGTGTGGCGCCTGAGGGCTGGGGCCCCATCGCTAGCAACGGGTTCGATACGAGTAATGTGCACTTTTGGGAGTATAACACTATGGATATGGCGGGCAAGGCCGTGGATACGAGTAGGAGGACCCCGGTTAGCAAGCAGTTGAATGCGCAGACGGATGCGAAGACTATCGCGGATTACAGCAATCCCGAGTTTGTGCTTGGGTTCAAGCCTGAGATTTTGTAGGAGTGGACTGGCGAGGTTTGTTTGACTGGGCACGAGTTCTGTAGTCTGAAGTGGGAATAAAACTGCCTAACTTGATATACAAAGCGTAGGGAAGGTTCGAAGTCGAAGCCTGGTGCCTCTCATCTGTTTGTCACGTGCCCCCAAGTCTGTTTCACGCTGTGGTGCTGGCGAAATTCAAGTCTTGACGAGTATTCCCAGTAAGTTGAGCGCTCCTATGGAAGAAGCCTTATGGGTTAGTAATTGGATCGAAAAGCTCACCTTTTCACAGGCTTTTGTGTCACGAGACTAAGTCTTTGACAACTTTATCACGTGACCCTCTTACCATATGCTTAACGCTTACGCCTTCACGCCGGGCTCCCACGTGAATTCATATATCTCATGTCAATGAAACTCGATTGGTTTTAGCGCACTTGCCCTTTTCCGTGTCAATCTTCCCATAATTAAGCTCCAATTCCCAGGTCGCTTTGGTTGCGATCTGCTTCGGTTCCATACACAAAGGAATATCTCTCTCAGGCTTTAATGTTCTTTTCTAATTCTTTCAAGTCCTTCCTCGACCAGGTCTATTTGCTCCGAATCTTTCATCGTTACCCGGCAATTCTATGGATGTTCCGCCCACGTATATCCCACTCCTCAACCAAACATCTCTTGTCACCACATCTCTTCCTCTACTCACAATATGATCCTCGAGTGGCAAGACCGCGTCCTCGAAGTGCAGGGGAGCAGAGGCAATGCCTTCATAGTCAGGTTCAACTCACAAATGGATGATACTGGAATTACCTTGTCCTTCAGTTTGTCTCATTCACACACGGTGCATGAGTATGTTTATGTGGAAGAGTCCCGAATGGATTGAAAAGTAGCGTTAGAGGGATCATAAAGAGGATCTCCAATTTAACGTTTCACTTGCGAATTAGGATACTCTGATTACAATTCTTCCAGCTTGATTAGCTACCTGTCTGATCCTCTATATACCATGTGTATAAAGTTCCCATGAACCTCGCGCTCCTTCTTTTCCGCTGTTCAATTTCTGGTCGGTTTGCAAAAGTCGCCTCCTGATCCCAGAGATGCTGTGACAGCAATGCATCGCCCCCGACTGTCATTCACGACTCTTTGAATAGATGGCCCAAGCCCCAATCTTCCATTCCCCACAAAGCATGCTCCGTGCTCTCCGTCCAGCAGCTCCAGTATTCCACCCTCGGCATCTCTTTCACAACGAAACCAATGTTCTCCGGTATCCAAGTAGCCGCCTCGACCCTCCGACCTCCAGTTGATTTCGCGGCATCTTCAAAGGGCAAAAAGCCACTAGCAATCCCCCGCATCAATGGCTCCGCTAGCAAGGAGACATTCTGAGGTAGTCCGATACCAAGGGCCTGACCAATTTGAACCTGGTACGCGTACGCGTTCAATGAGAAAGATCGAGGTTCATTCATCATATGATCTGGAGACGTCCAAAGTCCCCCAAACTGGTACTCTCGATTCCGGACCGGATGCAGCATGCTGGTTTCGAACGCCAGTTGGACTTCGAGACTTGCTAGGCGATACATCCTGTCGTCTGGGGTGTATTTGCGACCGGAGACGCGCATGCTATGCATGAGCGAGTGATCGCGGCCGGATCCTATCAGGCACATTCCGCAGTCAATGTGGTACCATGCCATGAGATTGGCGAGGTGGAAGGGTACATTCATAGCCTCTAGCTCTTGACGATGTCGCCACGTTATCATAGGCGGCCACTCGATGGGCTCTTCCACGAGGATGCTCGTTGCAACGGACTCTATTAAAAAGAGTATCTTGGACCGAACAGCAACTGGGATGGCAGTCACATAGTCCAAATGCTTCTGCAGGGCGTCTTCTGTCTTCGGAGTTTCAAGGAAAAGGTGCCACACGGCCGTGAGAGTGTCGAGGAGTGTGTCGTCGTTCCAGTTGCGGCTTGGGTCGTATTCCGCATACCGCTTTGAGAGATAGACTGCGATGAAGGTGGCGTTGATGTGCATGTGCTTTTGGTAGAAAAGGTAGCCTAAGGAAGGTTCCATCTCCTGATACAGCTTGGGGAGTGCAGCTTGGACGAGTCTGAATCCCACGGGATTGATGCCGGAGTGTCCGAGATAGTGCTGTTGGTCGCGTGCAAAATGTAGAGCAGTCGTCGGGAAAAGGCGAAGAGTCATGACTACGCGTCTGGAGGAGACTTTTCACTGCTGGATACGCTTCGGCAATGGTTTGAAGGATCTCAGGGTCTACCCAGCCGAGGACCTCGATCAAGGTCTCTGGCGGGATTTCATCCAGACGGTTGCCTTCGGTTGTGATAGATTTTGGGGTCATGTTGAGCGCCATGGGCATATTCGCGTCGAAATGGAAATATCCGAAACAGGAGAGTCGAGTTTGACAGGATCGGGTTGAACCGAAAGGAGCGCTTTGGGGCTGAGACAAGTGTGTCTGAATAACGGGAGGTAAGGGACAGCGGAAAGAGTGGTGGTGCGGTGTTGTGTTGTAGTGGCGTGAACGTTCGCGTTAGAGAGAGAGAGAGAGAGAGAGAGAGAGAGAGAGAGAGAGAGAGAGAGAGAGAGAGAGAGAGAGAGGAATCTTTTACCTAGTGTCGCTGAGAATCAGAGATGGAACACCAACAGAACACCGGCAGCCTACAAAGGCCGCTCGGTCAGACTTGTAGGTGTTGGGTAGTCCGACCATATACTTCATACCCCCCACCACACAGTATACACCTGCAAGCTCGTTATATATTTAGCCCATCGATCTTCCCATTCTTTCAACGATATGCATATATATCAAACCTCGAACAACCTCTCCAGGCCCCACTCCTCGTCCTGTCCCCACAACGGATACTCCTCTGACTCTGCGAAACAACTCCAATAGTCCGTCCTCGTCCACCAAAACACAATATTAAGTTCGAGAACGTCCCATTCATCGACGTCCAGGACCTCTCCATACGGCAAAGCCGCCGCCTTTTCGAACGTGAAAGGCGGGTCAAAGATATCTGAGTTTTCCGGATTGCTATGAATCCGGACTTTGTTCGGTAAGCCCGTACCATTCTGCATGGTCCCAATGGTAATCACATACGTGTTCGGGTGGAGGGCAAAAAGTCGAGGGACGTTGCCGTACATCTCGGGAGCCCAGATGTTTTGTTTGCCTCCAATGTTTGGACAGACTGGTTGGTGGTTATACCAGGCCGTCCTGGTCCTCGTAAACGAGGAGCCTCGGGATGTCCAGTAGCGAATTCCCTCGTTTTCGGAAGTTAGCACATCGTAGGGGAAGCTGGACTGGAGGACTTGGTGGCCTTTACTATGGAATTCCTTAAATAATTCCAAGCCCTGAGCCTGCAAAGCTCCCTCGGGACCCCCATTGTTTCCAGTTCTTGCCGGTGTCTCCAAGTGGTCTCCTCTGGCCAAGTAACGGGCTCGCGCTTGAGTATAATTTGAGTTATCGTGTTTATCAACAGCAAGATTCTCCTGCATGTAGCTCTCGGTATTGTGCTGATGTATTTTAGATACGCATTGAGGGAGTACTGGTCCGTTGGAATGATGTCAAAAACGTGCCACATCGCTGCCACTGTGTCAAACAGCTCGCCCGCCTTCCAGACCTCATTCGACGGATCATTAGGTGAAAAAATCCCTTAGAGACACTCCGCGGACCATAAAACGACGAGCCACACGACTTCTTGGTAGACAAGGCGGCTGAGAATTGTGCCGCAATTTCTATAAATTGGGCAAAAGAATATCGGAAAGAGCTTTGTTCCGGGGGGGTTTGCTTGTGCATTCTCGAGATACCCATACGGACCGGTAGCAAAGTGGATGGCGCTCGTGGAGAACTGCTGGAGGATGGCCGTTTTACTGACAGCTTTCTCACGCTCTATGATAACGGTTCGGATCCGAGGAATGGCTTTTTGAAGGTTTAGAAGCGTAATCGGGTTGGTCCATCCTATCACCTCCAGAAGAAGTTCGTTTGGAAGGCCAACGAAACTTTTGCTTTGCCTATCTGCTCTCTGCAAGCTGCGGCTGAGCTTGTGATTTGCACAACAGGTTCTAGGTTTCTTTGAGCGTCGGGGATGCCGGCGTTAAGGTCTAGCTCGCGGAGCATATTGAGGACCCCGTTGACGGACTTGAGATCTCCTTGGACTTGCTGCTGATTGTGCCGGAGTTGTGGTCTTTGAACGTGTAGAAATCAGGTCTGTCGCGGTGTTGAAGTTAAGAGACTTTGGGCAGAGGTGTGGATTTTTTTCAGAAATGAATAATAAAAGCAAAGAAGAAGAATATATGCGCAGAAAATCAGCTCCACGCCTAACAAGCCCTAGAAATGTCATAGTCTAAGCTACTTTTGGCAGTTGGATGTGCCTCGTTGAAGCATCGGTCGACGTCTATTCGAAATGGTTAACGACCAGGAGCTTTGCAGGAAATGTTGGACGAGTGTTTGGGAGAGTTTGGAAGCGGACTTTGGCGACGTCGATCAGCTTTTCGATGACCAGCCAGTGTGCAGCATTTCTAAATGTGTTGCACTATAGCACTGGAATAGAACTCAATCCAGTGTGTAAAATTGGATCGCTTCTGATTTGGAACTACTCGACCAAGCAGAACTCTCTTACTCCGATTTTTGATACGAGTTCGCAGAGTTTGACAGTTTTTCCATGGTTGCGACTGCTATTTCCGAGGGTGTGCCTTTCGAGTCGTTTTGCAAATAACGATGCTTAACACAGTCTCATGACTGTGAGTTGAGCATGATGGAAGATCTTTTCTAATATCAGCAAATGTTCCAAACGGTCAGCGTTTGGGATTGGAGAACAGACTTGAGAACCGACGCAAAGCCATATCAAATTCGGAAGAACGTGGGAAGTAGGGGTAGAAAATCATCTTATATAACTCTCGCACTAACAATGCCGATTGACAAACCTCACGAACAGAAAGAGAAGAAGGCGCGTGGCATCACCAGATGAATATCTGCAAATGGCAATGAGAAGCAAATCCTGGGCGCGTGGATTCGAGTGGCAGTCAGCATGGCCAGGAATTTACCGAAGACGAACAAGCATCCACAATGAAAAAAACATAATCAGTGACTATCCGGACCGGCGCAGTGGTATATTGAGTGAAATAATTCTCGAGAAGTCTCGAGTCTTTGTAGACTTTCCACCAGCGTCTTTGGAAAGTTGTTTCTTGGAAGGCATTGCTAGAGGCAGTACATCCTCCCATATTGACTCATAAAAGGCAAGCTGCACTCGCTACACGAGGATAGAAAGGTTGAAGTAACGGAAGGGGATCTGATGTTCTTCGGCAAGAAAACGTCCAGGAAACGCCCAGAGAACACATTTAAAAGAGCTATACAGTAAAGATCTGCAAGGAAAGGGTCAAAGAAACGACGATACCAGTAGGCATTTAGGCTGACTATGGCTTGCACCTAGACTTGAGCAATGCAATGGTATTGTCGAGGGGACGAAGTGGCTATGGTTGACCAGCGGGGGTGGACAGATGGAGTGAATGAGTCGGCATCGGAGAAACGGTTCGCCGCGTGATACTTTAATTCCCAATCCACGTGCGCCGTTTCTTATCATCCTAGCACTCCACTCTAAGATGTAAGGAACGACATTTGTGCTTTGGGATCAGACTCTTCTTCTTCTGGCTGAAGTGATCGCTCATGTACCTGCTCATTTGATCTTATGGCGTAGGTCACGTGATCTCTCCCCTTTCCTCGGACATGTGTCGGAGATCCCTCCAAACAACCTCCCTTCCGGCCTCCTGTTTGACTCTGAGCATTATCATCACTCCTTTGCATTCGCACAAGTTATCAGTATTACTATGTAATGAGTCTTTTGTTGTTTGCTCGCAAGAAAGAAATTCTGATTGAGCGTGAACCGAGTCATCTTTGATTGAATTTTCCCGTCTGAACCCTGTCAAACTCCCTTTCTGCTACAATCGAAATCTAATTAATCCACCATTACAATCTATGCATTCTTCTATTCTGTCCAACCCTACAATGTCTCCACCTTGGCGAGAGAATGAGGGTGGCATGGTCTGCAGCAGCATGGATTGTTCCGTCCGCATTTGAATAGTTCATCCACTACATGTCCACGATAAGCTTCTTCTTCACTACTCCTGCGCGTCTTTCGTCAGTCTGTTTTCGCATCTTTTGCTTTAGCCAACTACCGCCACAATGCATCCCACCACCTTTACTACTCTCATCCTCGGCGTAGTAGGCCTCGCGCAGGCGCATGGGTATGACTGCCTCAATCCCCGTGCCAAACCGATATCTTACTAGAACCACAGCATGGTTGACTGGATGTCCATGGACGGGAAGAAATACGACACCGCCAAAGCCCCCTCCATCGTCCGCGGCGTCAGCTCCGAGAACCCAATCCTCGACATTACGGGACCAGAGATCGCCTGCAACATCGACGCTGAGCCGCGCATCGGAGGTGATGGCAGTTCCCTCCTAGGCGAAGTCACCTCCGGAAGCAACATCTCTTTCCACTGGGTGCCGGCATGGCCGCACTCGGGTCCGATCATGATATACATGGCGAAGTGCGACCCGGACTGCGGACATTTCCCAGCGACCGAGTCCAAGGCTTGGTTCAAGATCTATGAGTCGGGATACAACGCGGCTACCGAGCAGTGGGGGACGGAACTTTTCTACAATGCGGAGAACACACAAAGGGTCACGGTGCCATCGTGTCTGGCGCCGGGAGAATACCTTGTCAGAATGGAGATTATCGCATTGACGGATTGCGCGAAGGAGGGGAAATGCCAGTTCTATCCTGCGTGCGCTCAAGTCAAGGTTGCGAGTAAGGGGACGACGGTCCCGAAAGAGCTTGTGGCTTTTCCTGGTGCGTACAAGACGACGGATAAGGGGATACTGTGGGATACAAACAGTCAAGATCCAAAAGACTACGTAGTGCCAGGGCCAAAGCCATTTACGTGCTCATGAGACCGATCAAGCGCTCATGATCGAATGATGGTTTTGATGGACATGGGTCTGACCTACTATTCTTTTTCTTGTACATATTCAGATAGTTTAAGCCACTGGTGTCAGTAATCATAGATACTTACACTCCACTGCAGCACTCCAGTTGTGATAAGTTACCGTTGTTGGGCTCGTCCGACGGGCTTGCAACTGATCTAGAGACATAGACTCACCACATACCCAGTCCTTAGTGATATTGGAACTACTGAATTACCGAAGAATTTGTCTATTCACCACAGCTATTTTCAAGCCCTCCAATCCGCAGAAATGGAGTGACTTCTGACTGACTAGCTCCACGTTAGTAACCCTCAAAAGTCGGAGAAGTCAAAGCCAACTGTGACACGTTTTCGCGTGACAACCATGTTTTCCAACGTCTTTGTTCAACGCCTGAGGTCAACTCCATTGTTGCTACTCAAACCTCCCCATTGTCCACGACAATAAGCCTTGCGGTGTTGCGTCAGCGACCGCTCACTGTACGTTAGTATAGAAGAGCACTTTTCGCGATTTTCAATCACTTGTCCCCTCAACCTCACGGAGCTGCCCTCATCTCGCTTCACCTCAAACTTCAAACGGATATCCCAACGACCTCTTGGAACATTCAACTACCATCCGCATGGCGGATATCAGAGAGTTTCCGCTCAGAAAGGCGGACACCTGGGATAAGCTTGACGCACACGAGGAGATCCTGGACACGATGCCAGAGGTCAATTTGGACACTGGCTCAGTGACAAGCACAACCAGGACCTGGACGCCGCAGCACTCGAATCGATCAAGCAAGGACTTGCAGCATGACACCGTTGGCCGGCATAACCGCTACTCGTCGCCCGAGACGGATGCAACGGATATTGACGAGCTTTCTGAATCTTGTGAGGAGAAGGACGTGTCGAAACGTGATCTTGCTGAGCCTGCGATCTCGGTATCTCAGGACAGTGGGCTTTCCGACTTTGCAAGCGAGTATGTACTCCAATCAGCAGACCTCCTTCAACTGTCTGGCTCGGACAAAGACAGCGTGTTTATGTTCATACCTGTCGAATGTCAGATCTACGCGACGGGGTCAGATCTCTCGGCGAGAGACATGGAACGCATCAATGACTTGAACCAACATATCTTGGAGCGCGTTCAAAAGACCGGCAACACTTCACTCACCGGCTCGATGCAACAGCACGGTTCCAATCCCATCTTGAAGACCAACAAAGCAGCATTCCAGCTCCAGCTCTCCCACAACGACCCGTCCTGCACAGAAGCATCAACCCGAGAAACGCTTACCACAGTCGTCGAAGCAGGCCGCACGTACGTCCACCTCGACGGCTGGACCCTCCTCACCACTGCACCGCAATCCTCTCTCATTTCCCACTCACCCTACCAAACCCTCGCCGCGCGTCTTTCGAACCACTTCCTCGGCGCTCCCCACATCGCCCTTCTCCACGGCTCCTCGACCCTCGGCCACAACGCCATCCTCGCTCCTCCCACCCTCATCCTCTTCGTCCCAGACTCCCAAACCGAAGATCCTACCCAGCTCACCGCCCTGAACACTCTCGTCCACCACTCTTCCGGCCCTCGCCTAAGCGACACCAGCACAATCCTCCCCTTCTCCCTCCTCGACTCCTCCGCAACCGGCGCGAGTCTCAAATTCGCTCGCGAAGACGGCGTCAGCACACCAGTCCTCGTACGCTTATCCTCCCTCCCTCCCGCCACACAGCTCGAGCGTCGCGTCTTCAACGTCCTCACCACGCCCGTTCTCGAGCTCTGCGGCACACCTCAATCCTTCGCAGACCTAAAAGCCCACCGCACAACTGCCGGGACGTCGCTGGTGCGAATACTGCATGCGCAGTGGTATGACATGCGGCGGGAGCTGGGGATGAAGCGGTTTGTGAGACTTGCAGTTACGGATGGCGTCAGAGTGGGGAGGGAGTATCTAGGGTATGATAATCATCCGGTGATATTGGCGCGCTTGAAGGGGATTTGGATGGAGAATAGAGATTTGGTTCAGAAGTCGTTGAAAGAGGAGCAGACGCAGCGGGCGGAGAAGGAGGTAGACGGTGCGGCTGAAGCGAGCGGTGTCGGGAATCGGCTTTCAAGGTTCGTTGGGGGTTTCGCTTGGAGGCAGGGAGCGGGTTCGAAGTGTGCGATGAAGGACTCGTGATGGCGGCGAAGGTGTATTGGGCGAAGTTGCGGAGTAAGCAACAACCAGTCTGTCGGAAGTTAGGAGTTTTAGTAGGAGTCGATCTTGGTGGTGAGATGTCCTGGCTGGGCAGCGGATACCCTTTTCGGAATTGGCCTGTCGAGGCCGGCATGCAGTTAATTGGCAAGTTTCACTCGCTGCTACGGGAAACGAGCGTAGCATTTTGCAGCATACTCTGGTAGTCTACCAATCAACCTGTTTGATTAGCATCTGGTCATGTACCATGTGTTTATATTAGCATAGAAAGAAATGGTATGTTTCAAAGTTTTCCAGACTCCTTATATGATTTGGGTGTCCGCTATTCACGACTCCCACGACGCAGCCACGACGTAGCTATATACTTCAGCTCGCCAGGAGCCAGCCTCTCCCATGCCCACATATTACGATATGCCCAGTGCAAGTGCCATCCACATTCGAACCGTCGTTAGCTCGATGAGATTGCCTTTCGCCACATATGCTGGGTACCTGAGTCATGCAGAAACCAGCAGCCTAACAGCCGGTCTGGTTCGATTAAAATGCTTGTATGTCGCTGAAACGGAGTCGAGAAAAATGGAAAGTTAGGGGTATGAGATCCATGCCGACTCTTTGCCATGACTGGTAAGAGAGATGCTGGAAGAGAGTCGAAAGGGGCGGCATGGCGCTGAAACGCAGCCGTGTGATGATGTGGATTAAAATAATAGGCAACATGCTGATTTTACATGCAATCGAGTATGAACTGGAATGTGGAAACAGATTGAGGAAGAAATAGGAAGGCAATGGGTATAATGTGAGGGGTAATGGGCGGGATGGAAGACCTCGCTTCAGATGATGCCCTGAATTCGTACGTCAATATCCATTTTACCACACGCAAGTTACTTTCATCGGAGCAATTGCTGAAGATGCAGAACCTACCGGAATGAAGATATAAGGGACTCTTCGACAATACTCCTCCCAAGCCTTTCCATAGCGTGCGCGGCACTTTTGGTCGTCCCTCCAGGCGCGATGCGCAATCATGACCGCAAAGAAGAGGGGGTAGAACCAGGGGTATGGGCTGCTGAGACCGGTGATACCAGCCCAGGACAGCGCGAAGAACATGTCGCAGGTGTAGTGGACCTTGCGGGCTTTGCCGTCTGGATGAGAAGTCACGTGAGTACAAGATTCAGAAAATGGGGCTGATCCGGGATAGATCAGCGAGAACAAAGGGCAGCACTTACACCAGCCGTCACACAGCAAGCTGTCGCCCGTGGAAGTGGGAATACGCTTGGGATTCAGAACTTCTGCATACGGCAGCTGTGGGAAGGTCTTCCTGCCAGGATTTCCGCCACGCTCCCTCGCCCTAAACCGATTCTTCTGGCTGTTGCAGGTATCCCAGACCCAGTACACCCCCAGATACGCCACATACCACGCGCCCAAAATCCATCTGTTCCACTTGTACTCCGAAGGGTCGTGGTTGGCGAGAAAAAGGGTGCAGTGGCAGTAGCTCAAGGGTACGCCTGCCATGTTCCAGAAGGTGAGCATGAAGCCCAGCTTCTCGTGGTACATGTCCCAGGTTTGCGTGATGAGCTCCTCACCCTTCGCACAGGCATTCGCGTAGAGGTAATGAGCCATGCACAAGAACGCCACTTCGGGCGCGACATAGCCATATTTGTCATATTGATTTGCGGCAGCAGCCATGGAGACAAAGAGCAGGATGAACCACGGGATGCGGACTTCGTAGAACATCTTGAAGTCCAGCCAGCCGAACAGGCGAGGATTGAGCTCAACGCCCATGAAGAAGTCGTATACCGGGCTGCCAGTCACCTGATGCTGCGCCCCACGCCAGATGGCTGAAGTGTATTCAGCACTTGAGACAAGGTATCCAGAAATGATTGCGACGCTCATCAGAGAACCAAACTCGGTAAGAATAGTTTGTAGAGGGAAGATGCCAGAGAAGTGGAGGCCGAGTGCAATAGCAATGGTGAGGTAGAACGAGGTGTATGCGGAGCAGTAGTAGGGGAGTTTCTTTCCTCCTAGGTGCTGCAGAGGCTTTCCATCGATGTAGACGCCAGGCATATACAAGTAGCAAATGCCCTCGAAGACAAAGAAGGTCCAGTACATGGCCCATGCCTTTGCGTGCGGGAATGCGCCAGTATAGACCAGGTCGAAGAGCATATAGAAGAAGTTCGGCCAGGATTGGCCCACTCCACGTGTGGGGATGCCGCCATCGTAGTACGTCGCCCCAATCCACATGTACCACATGAGGAGAGGAAACCCGATCATCATGGCCGACACACCTGGCGCGCCACCAAACTCGTATTCTGGATGGTCGTTGACTTTGGCATCTTGCTTGAGCTCATCCATAGACTTGTCTGTGCTGCCATTGACGAAGACGCGGTGGGTTTCTTCAAGGACGCCCGAGATAGCGTTGGACACGCCGGTCAAGTTCATGTGTCCGTTTGTATGGCCGTTGCCCTCGGCATGGGAGAGTCCATTGGAGGCATCGTCGAGGTCGTCGAGGTAGCTGGAGACTTTTGCGGCGCGCTCGTCCTCGTCGTTCGCCGGGAAGAGAGACTTGCGCGCGCGGGTCTTGCGAGCTGGGGTTTCAACCATGCCCAGAAATTCTGGCTTCCTGTTGCTGTATGTCAGTCTTCATTCGGCTGGCGACAGTTCCACGGCGCAGCGCATACTGCGACGAGGCGTAGTACAGGCTGCGTGGTGGCGGCGAGAGA
Source organism: Aulographum hederae CBS 113979 (assembly GCA_010015705.1). Lineage (NCBI taxonomy): Eukaryota > Fungi > Ascomycota > Dothideomycetes > Aulographales > Aulographaceae > Aulographum > Aulographum hederae. Next base: position 460,535 of record ML977137.1, on the reverse strand, counting down.
GGGTCTGGGGGTTTGGGAGTTTGGGGGACTGACTGGGGCGTCTTGCCCGTTCGGGAGCGGGTCAAGCGTTCGGTCATGGCGGTGGTGGTTGTGGTGCAGGAGGCCGTAGGAGCAGCGATTGAGGCAAGCGAATGTGAGTCTCAAGCACAACCACGGAGGGCAATGCCAGAGACGGAGAGTGAGGGTGCTCGCGTGTGAGAGTGGGTGGTTTCGTAAAGGAGACGTCAAGGGGTTTGTGCTTCTTGACATTTTATTTACATCATTGCGATTGGTGGACCGGCGGTTGCCCCGGGCCGCGGCTGTCATTCACGTGATGCACTTAATCTCAGCCCTACGGCGCGATCGAAGTGAGGTTGCGCGAAATGGAACATATCGTACTACAGCAAGACACATTTCCACGTCGAATTTGCTTCAGTTGAACTATCTGATTGATACACCCTCCGACTCCTCGTCAACGTGCACGGTGAGACTCTATCCGCATTCAATCAATCGCTTGCAAGGAGCTGGATGCTAACAACCCCAGGTCAGATCATCTCACCATGCCCGTGTCCCAATCCACATCCCTCATCATTATCGCATACGTCTTTGCCACAGTCCTCATCGGCTTTGGCATCAACCCCATCGTCCAGCCCGATGTCGCCCTCTCCTTCTTTGAGATGCAAATGCCTGCCTCCGCCGCCGACAGGAAGCTCGTTGAAGCCTTGCTACAAGTCTATGGAGCAAGAGATGTCTTTATGGGCCTTGCTATAGGTATATCTGCGTACGCTGGCCACCGTCGCATTCTAGGCTGGGTACTTCTTGCTACTAGTTTTGTTGCAATTGCAGATGGCGTCATAACAAAAGGATATGCTGGGACTGGAGAGTGGAATCATTGGGGGTATGCGCCTATGGTGGCGATTAATGGCGGGCTGCTACTTGGGATACTGGATTAGACAAAGATCGAGAAATCCAAGAGAAGGGCAATACCCAGTTAACTATCATGAGGAATTGAAAATGACCTTCCATCATGTCAGGAGCTGCTTGGACGTCAGCAATCTGCAACCCTGCCAGCTGTCCAAAGCTGGCGAAAGCTGCTTGGATATCAGCAATCGACAACTTTGCCAGCCGTCCAAAGCTGGCGGATCCGCGACGCACAACTGTGGGAGCATCCCGACCAGTATCCGCGCCTCAAACTATTATTTGGACGACTGGAAATGCTTCCTCAGTCGTTGTACAGGGTCTTGTGCAGAGCTTTAGATGCTCAGACACGGATGCAAATTGCATCCTAGTTGGCTTGAACGACAACTCACTTTTCTTACGACGAACTCAGTTTGCAACAAGGCTGAAACTCACAACCTCAGCTTCACGTCAATTGGTCAATTGGTCAACTTCAAGGTGTCTGCAGTCTGCACACTTCCCAGTCGTGGCGCGCGCTTCCGCAAGGTACCGATTCTGCATCTGTCGTTCTTCAACGTCACAGCCCAACCTCATGCCGATCAGTGTTTACTTTCATGACAATCTTTCTGGTACAGAAGTACAAACTTGACAATAATTGTACACATCCAATTGTGACCCATTGGTAGTGATAACTTTGATCCCTTGCGATGATGACTGAAAGGGTTCCCTTTTTCCCGTAGTTTCGTTTCGTTTCATGTTACCCGCTACTGCAATTCCAACACCCTCGCCGCATGTTGGCTCAGACACCACTCGCAGGTCGCTGGGTGGATAGCCACCAACAGACCTGTCACAATGCATTTCCTTGAATTTCAGACGACCTGGCCCTTTCATATAAGTGCTGTTGGTCTGGTAAAAGTGGGATCTGACTTTCCGTGACATTGTACATATTCCTTCAACAACAGCGACTTGTAAATTATACAACATCTTGGTTCCACGGCCTCTCAAACACTCGCTTTATTTGTTCACGGACATCGTCACTCGCTCAACCGACTCCTGCATAACATTTTGTTCTTCCAATCTTGTTATCTCTCCAATCCACCTCCACCCCAAACACCACCAGCTGCCGCAAAAATGATCCTCCTCCCCGTTTTCCTATCCCTCCTCGCCACCGCCTTCGCCATCCCCACACCATCGAGTTCTGACTCCGGCACTGTCGACACCTCCTCCAAAGGTGGTACTTATTTCTGCACCGCCACCTCCTTCAATGGCGTTTGTCTCCACGTCATGCAGCCCCTCCGTAGATGCGAGGCCCTCGACGCTGATTGGCAGGGCAAGGTGAACAGCTTCACCAGCCAGAGAGGTTTTAGTTGCCGGTTGTATGAGTACGTTTGGCTTCTCTCATCTTCAGTTGTTTTTGCTGTCTTTGAAGTGGGTTGCAAGAACGAAGGAAATACCCAGGCTAAGGCTTTCATTTGGACATCAAAATTGATGGCTGGCGTAACGAGACAATGGAGGCTACTTGTTGTCAGTGTTGATGCAGATATCCATACTGATTCATGCCGTCTCACAGCCACCCAAAATGCTACATCCTCGAAACAATCGACATCAATACTTCTGGCATCATCAATAAACCAGGCGTAGAGGACCTTGCTACGGTGCATGATTTTGGAGGTAAAGCGGAGGCTGTCATGTGTTGGAGAAGTGATGAGGAGGAGCCTATGGGATAGTAAGTTGGACTTTGCTTCCATCTGTTTGATGCTGCGGAGCTACGCTAATGCTTTGACAGTGGAAAATAAGGCTAGGTAAGAATGGATAGAAGATGGTTCGAAAACTGGGCTGGAAGAGGGAACTTTTATATATATAACTCAATTTATAGTGCTGCCTGGGTCCCAACGGGTCTATGAACACTGTAAATACATCTAGATGCCGCAGGTAAAACCTATTCAGAGAGGGAACTTTTATGGTGTGGCCAACTAGAGGAAGGAAAATACAGGAAACTGGATTCTCCAGAGCTAGGTAGCTTGTGGAGTCTTGGAAGGATGTGGATCCATCTCTGTGTTATCAAAAAGCTCGCAGGAAGAGATTACGCCGTCGTCGGGCGTAGGCTTCCGCGCATACTTCAGTTCATAATTCGAAAGGAACAATGTCAATCCAGGACCCCAATCTCATGCGAAAGCATAGGTACAACATGTATGATTTGAGTAGACATGATAATTCAGCTTGAACCATCCCAGAAGAAGAACTGTCCCCCATCTTTATTTACCACTAGAAGGAACAATTTCGTGGTTTGTCACGGTAAGCGGCGGTTCGATTCAGGACAATGTCCCTTCTGCCAGTAGACGGCAGCACCAGCCGAGCCATCATGACGCTCCTTTCACTTTCCAAACCGGCATTTTCAAAGCAACTAGGGGCACCAAAGAAATGCTCAAAGCTGTTACATGCAAGGTGGACCTGGCGAGTACATTCCGAGTCTGACTACTTCTATGTGGACGGGAAGTCATGTTTCCATAGCTCCGATTCATCGCAAGCCAGCGAGACATGTAATCTACCACTTTACAATCTGGCGCTCTGATTGTGAAGCATGTTGGGCAGATGTCTTGGTACAACAGTTGATTGTTGTATGCAGAACAACTGCTGCAAACCCAGGGGGAAGATGAACCGGACCAAGCAGCAGGGCGTCCGGTCCTTTTACTATTCTTAACATGCTCGTCCTTGATCGAAAATATGTGCGCATTTGGCTCGAATCCACGGTTACAGGCCTTCGCATAGACTGAGTCTATGGTACTGCGTGGAATACCGGTTTTCTCGGAGATTGTGGTAGATGGCATAGAAATTGGAGGCGATTTCCATACACAGATTAATGTCCTCTCGGCAATATCAAGCTCACGAGTCTTCGGCATCTTGAGATGTTGTTGAGGTACAGTCAGATATTTGGTTCTCTAACAGGTACTGTGCGTGAGGATATGCCAAGACGCTAAGCATTTAGCGTCGCCGAATACTTTTGGCGGTGGCCTCCGTGCCTCCGTAGGCTTATTATTTTTGAGCTTCCAGCGATTGTGCACGGTGCACAGGTGCACAGAGGTTAATGAGTCAGCATTCTATCTGACCAATTAGAAGTGTGTAGTATGTGTAGTACTACACTACAAAATTTTGTAGTGTGGTACTACAAAATCTGGGGGAGAACTACACTACAGTGTAGTATTATGGTGTAGTACTACTACAATGCCCATGTATGCTGGTACCAACACGAAGCAAAGCTAGGAATTGGAAGAGAGAGTCTTTACGAATGGCATGAATGAGTACAAATTACAAATACAACACTAGTCAAACATAGCAGTATATGGTTCATAATTGGTGTAGTTTCATTGACTGATCCGCTCAGGCACTGACCTGTTGACTATTCTTGTTCAATAAAGCTGTGCTTGACGCAGAGCTCTTTCAGACGAAAACGTCAGCGTTTGCCCGTTTGGTGGTGATCACAATCTTGGCTGTCTGCCAATCATCCACCACATCACCATCTAATTTTGCATCCCTTGACCTAGGCCATACGCTTTTTCGGGACGCTTCTTCAAGAATGTGAAGCACTGTGTTCATTCTTTCTAAAGCATCAATGTTCCCGCCGAAATTTTCGCCTCCAGTCGCCAGACCTTCAAGTCCTATTGGCTGAGTCGTTACGACGACCATGATAATGTCCTGGATCTCTTGGACTTTAGCATATTCGGGTATTTTCATTCTCAGATTTGCGGTCCTTGTGCGATTTGCAGGGTCCAGTTGGAAACGTGGTGAGGTAAGCTGCTGGACGGTCCAGTTAGGTTTCAAGTTGAAAACGGTAAAGTAAAGAGTTCTAGCTGCTGTCTCCAGTGTTTTGTTCTCAAGGCTGATTACAACGATGTCTCCATGAGAAACCTCTAAAGAGCTTTTATCCGAGACCTGGAATAAGAAGGACTGGTTGAGCTGAGATTTGTCATTGAACAAGTTGGACACGCAATGATACTGTGCTATCTTTTGAAGTATCTGGGAAGTTTCCGAAACGTAGTTGGACTTAAATGACACTGGATCGCAGTTGGGTAGCGCAACCCCAGCTGCATCGGTAACCTCGTAATGGTCGTTTCTGGTCAGCACCTGGTGATACGCTCCGTCATTGTCTTCAAACGAATGAAGCTCTAGGCCAGCGCCAGGAGATTTGCGTTTGATCTCATCTCGAAGACTTTCGAGCAGCTCAAAAGACTGGATTCTGACGTGTAGCGGGGTGGTTATGACGGATGGAGAGGATGTTTTCCAAGAATAGTAGGCTTGGACGAGACGCTCGAGAACTTCCGGGCTGTTCCAATAGTCCTCAGTCTCGTAATCGAGATCACCCAGAGACTCGTAGTCGAATTGTTCGAAAAAGGCTTCATCGCTGCTGGATAGTTTGCTTCCGTGGCTTCTGAGTAGTATGTTCTTTAATCTAGGCAGGAGGAGGCTACGGCCTGGCTGATTATTACGAGAGTGGGGACTGTGAGTAGGTTCGTCTGGAAGAAATTGAGGGAAAGGTTCCGATTTTGCGGCATTGTCCCCTCTATCGACCAAGTCTGACGGCAAGCTGCTGGATAGTCTATGAACTTCCGAGCCCTGGGATTCGGAATTTGTACCACGAGCATTCCAGTTATGAATTCCGTCAAAGTTGAATTGCGACTCTCTGACTCCGTCGCTGCCAGCATCAGCTTCGTTCTTGGTCTCTTCGAGGTAGCCTCTAGGAATGCCAAAGAGCGCAAGTTGCTCCATATGTGAGGCTAAGTGCTTGCGAAACTGCTCCCTTGAAACAGAGATTGTCTCCTTCGCTGGGATTTGAGGGTTTTTTGCTCTCACGGCCGGCTCATACTCGTCACAGAATGGACAATCTTTTGCTGCAATCGACAGGACAGGTTGGCAACTGAGTTGAACAAGAGCAGACAGTTGTTCTGGTCCAAGGTCTTGCACATGACAGCGCTTCAGGTGGCTTTCCAGCTCTTGTGCGTGCGAGTAAGGAGCTCTTGAGCAGAAGTTGCATTGCCATTGTGAGCGGTGGTCGGACAACTCGTGGTCGAACCAAGCACGACGCTCAGAGAACATGCTTGAGCTGCAGGACTCGAAAGTGCAAACATATGCCTTGAGATCCCGCAAGACATGTTTCCTACCGATCATTAGATCATACTCGAGGGTCTTTATCAGGAAAGCAGCAACGTACCTCCAAGTTCTGTCTGTTTTGAACGATTGTATACCCTTGCAATAAGGGCATTCAAAAGGAGTATCTGGGTCTCCAACCACGTCTGCCAGAGACGGAATGCGAAGTCTGTCTTCCTCGTCTTCTGCTCCGACGGATGTAGCAAGGGTTGTCTGAGACTGATCATCATCAGATATAGCTAGGGGATCACCTTCCGCTGGCTCGACATGGGTTGAAGCCTTAGTGGGTGCCAGAGTGCTTCCTTTATTGGTCTTTGCCTTCTGGCTTTGATCAAAATGATGGCTATGCTGCACAGGTCCAGCCGGACGCATTTTTTCAACTCCAAGATCATGTGCCCCATCATGTATGCCGGCTAATGTTGGATCAATTCCAGACTTCTCGCGATGGTCTCTGCAATATCGAAGAAATTGACGCCGATGAGTGATGGCTTTGCCCAGCCTGATTTTCAACCATTCGTTCTCTGGAGTGGAAAGCTTCGGGAATTTTTGGGCGACGTGGTTGATGTCAAAAGACTCATCGAAAGGCTTCTCCGATACTGCCAGCGCGCGGACATAGCGATCACGTGGGGTCGCTTTTCTGATCAGCATAGATATCTTGAACAACGCCGTGATACTTTCTCGGGCAGTCTCAAATATCTCCGTGGCTTCCGAAACTTCCGTGCCCGTTTCATCTTCCGTTGAGGGGTCGTCGGAGTCTGCGTCGTCAGAGTCATCAGCCACGAAGCCATGACGGTTCTCCCGCAAGCCAGAAGCAATCTCGTAGAGGTCTTCAAGGGTTTGAGAGAAGACCTTGGGGGAAGCTCGTAATCGGTAGTCTAGAGATATGTGGCTCGTGAGTAGCTGTAAAGCACCTATGTTTCCCGCCCAGATTTTGAATCTTTCGAGTTCCGCTGTGATTGAAGCATCGTCGACAAGATCTGGGACGTCGGTGGTCCGAACGGTGTCTGAGTAGCATCTTAGCGAGGGATCTTGAAAGGTGTCGGCTTGCCGCAAATAAACAATGAAGCAAACCCGCTGTTCTTGGTAAATACAAAAGCCGGAGAAGGTTTTGTCGCTGATGCCCGGTAGTACTTCAGATGTTGTGGAAGAGTCGTCCACTATCACAAATACTGTGGTCTCCAGGGTAAGTTTTGTAAAGAGGCGTTTTGTGGCTTAATTAGCGTAATTCTGAGCAGCCTACCAGAACTTTCCAGGCTTATCACGTAATACAATTCAATACCTTTATATTTCGACCTGCCCTAAAAATTACCTCGAGCAGCTGTAAGCCATGGATCCTCCTTCTACTCCCAAGCGTAAATCAAAGCATCTCTCTCGAGACCAACGGCTTCAAATCCAGTCTCTCTATAAAGCTGGCTTAAAGCTTAAACAAATCCACGATCATCTCGGATTCTCCTATCGACAAATATGGCATACTTGCCATGCAAGCCGCCCGACACCTAAAAAACGCTCCGGACGTCCTCTTACTCTCTCTGATGAGCAAGTCGATGAGATTGAAATCTTT
>ML977137.1:413087-452211 GCA_010015705.1 Aulographum hederae CBS 113979 | reverse complement strand
CATACGAAATGGTAGCTTATATAATTTATTTTACGCAGTGGCTTACGTGGCGTTTTTTTAGCGCTTTACAAAACTTTGCCTGGAGACCACAGTAATATCTCAGCCGTTCGTTCATTCCATTCGGGCCGACCCGCACTCTCCGACAACGACAACCTTGACGACAGAGGTCCAAGGCCCCTCAACCTCATCTCTACTTGTTTTTGTCTTGACACTTCGTTTCCTCTTGTCGCGCCGCTTGTTGAAGTAAACTCCACTCACCTATCAGCCGATGGAGACCCTGTACGCATGCTGCCGCCCGTTTTGCGATAGATGCCATGGCATCGTCCTACCACTTGGTGCGAAGGTAGTCGCAGGATAGAAGGGAGTTCTGGTATGTCTATGAATCCGAAGATGACTTGAACATTTTGAAGTCCAGCCTCGTGAGGGAGCTATATGAACACGGTGCCTTTTGGCCCCCAAATCCCGCAGTCAGCCTTGGGTGGCGCTTCGGCAAGGCTGGAGTCAGCCTCGATGCACCACTCTGATTCCACTACTCCGTACTCCGTACATAGGTCGATATCAATCCGTCTCGACAGCAGGCACTGCCTTTCTTCTTGAGTCCACCTAGCATGTGAGATGTAATTTGCATGTCCTTCAGCTCTGTTTCTATTAATTCTAACATTGGACCACCGAAATGCATCCTGTTCCCCCTCTTTGCTCAACGCGGACTGAAAACTGATGCGATTCTTGACAACAATGCAATAACGGGAGGCAGATACGCAAGTGGTGCTCAAGAACCATCGGACCATCCAGAAAACAATCGTTCACGACCTCCTCTCTTCGCCTTCATGCAAACGTTCCACGCTCCACGTTCCAATCGAAAAAACCTCGTCCGACAAGGCTGAGAACAAGCTTCCCTCTTCCTTCGCCCCGCCAGAGCGAATTTCTGAACCGACAGTGCCAACATGAGTGGAGTTGAAATAGCAGGCCTCGCCTTGGGTGCCTTCCCATTGCTCATATCCGCGATCGAGCACTACAAAGACGGCGCAGAGCCCCTGGCAGACTGGTGGCAGTTCAAACGTGTATACACCAAGACGTTGCAAGAGTTGAAATTATACAACTTGCTCCTGGAGAGGACACTGGAACAGCTCATCCTGCCCTTGGTTGCAGATGATGACAAAATCAAAGACCTATTGGCAAGCCCTGGAGGAGACCTGTGGTCGGATAAGGTCTTGGACAAGCAGCTCCGTGAAAGATTGTCGAAAGCATACGAGCTTTACATTGACTTTATGAAGGATCTCGTGGAAGCTCTGGAAAAGCTGAAGCACGAACTTGGGGCAGACAATCTCCAATTTCAGAAAGAGGTTCACATACGACAAGTAAGCTTCCCCGCGAGCTCGCAGACCATTCTTGTTCTACTAACAGCCATTCTTCAGACGATCCAGACAGGAGGTACATCTCGCACGGTCATATTCAGTCGATCGGTATTCGAGTACCAGGCCCAACGCATAAGATTCAGTTTCAGTCGTTCTGGCAGGGGGAAATTGTTCACCAAAATAAAAGAATGCCTTGAGAAGCTCAACACGCTCCTCAAAACGAGCGACACAAGTGCGAAGATTCGCAAAACTACAGAGCGATCTGTCTTCGATTCCAAGATCAATAGCCTTTGGCGTCACGCAAACAGGATCTACGACTTCATTCTGAAGACTTGGACATGTCCATGCCAGCAGCATCACTGTGCCAATCTGCTATTGCAACACAGGACCAGCCCAGATGTGTCATTTTCTATCGTGTTCCTGTACGGCTCGGTCAGTAGTGCGACGAAGCCATGGCGCCAGCGAGAAACCACAATCAAATGGGAGGATGTTTTGATACCCACGAATTCGTCGTTGGGATCAAGACAGCCAGCCAAGCCAGCGCCAACCTGCTCCAAAACACCCTCCACAAACATCAATACAACAAAGCCAATATCAAAACCGAACAGTCGAGCAGGCCTAAAGTCAGGCGTTGCCCCACCGTCCTCTTCCTCTTCAACCTGGTGAGTCACGTATTTTCACTGGTCACTCTATTTGGCTTATTTGCCCAAGTACACTATTTCGCTCTTCCCAAATTGCGCAGGGGGCCTCAACTACTTCAATACTAACGACCAACTTCTTTAGTACAATCACCAGTAATCCAATACCAAAGCGTGGCGTAACATGGGCAGCAACCGTACCACCTAGTAACCCACCGAAAGGCCATCCAGCCGCTATCACGAACCTTTGCCAGACCCTTGCGAAACCAACAAGCCTCATCACTGAATGCTTTGGAGTTTTCGAGGATTCCAACGAACGCTATCGTGTGTTCCCCGCACTCCAACTCAATGATCACGGAAGCTGTGTGAGCTTGGGAGACTTGTTATCTCAAGGCTCAACAACCACTTTGACGTGGGCACAGCGATATTTTATCGGCTTAACCATCGCTTCTTCTCATCTCCAACTACAATCAACCTCTTGGTTATCCACCGCTTGGTCGAAGGACGGCATCATTTTCCTACGTTCGATTACCAATCCAGATGAGATACTGACGAAGGAACCTTACCTGTCTCACGCTTTCTCTAAACCATTAAACCGAAATACTCAGATGACGAAAATGCACCCCTTTGCTTCCCTCGGTGTTCTAATCCTTGAACTACACTACGGATCAACATTGGAAGAAAACCCTGTCCGGCAGAAGTACTTGATGCCCGATGGATCGCCAAACCCATTTATGGACTTCACGGCAGCCATTGAGTGGAGCCATACTCTGGAGGAAGAAGTAGGAGCGGAATACAAAGAGGCTGTCGATTGGTGTCTTCGAAAAGGTCAAGTGAAACCTGATGATGACAGCTGGAAAAAGGAGTTCGCCCAGACTGTTATACAAGCTCTCGAGACATATGCTAAGAGCTTGGGCGCTGTGATAATGTGATATCTATCAAGACTCTACAAGAAGTCCAAAAGAAAGAAAGCTACAGCTCTGGTGGAGGGTATTCGACGATAAGATGACCGTTGATGGCATGGCCCAATTTTCTTCACTTCTAGCATTTCTGAGTAGTTTGAAATCATTTCTAAGACATACTAGCCAAGGCATACTTGCAAAAACCTCTCCAGTCTAGTTCGTATTAATCCAGAACCTTGGGATGTAGCAAGGTATGATCGAAGGATTGAAGGTTTCAAGCGCTTACACAAGGCATTCCTGTTCCGATGAAATCCAGAGCACCTCGACATCTCCAACCTTGGATTTTCCCAGTCTGTGAATAGGCGGAACATGTTTAGACTCTTCTCGTGGCCATTTTGTCACACGTTCAAGTCACTCTAGGCCTTCCTACGGAAGCACCGATGCTAATCCGTCGCAGTGACCATTTCAGTTTGTCATACTGCACGACATTTGATGCTTGGGCCACAGCTTCCGATCTTGCTTGGCCTTGTTGTGCTTCGAGAAGTTGCCGGTATCATGACGTTGTGGTAGTTCTCATCATGATGCTCCCTGCTTCCTTGCTCTCGAACACCTTTCCCGCGCATACTGTAGTCAACCGCCAAGCCACGAACACAGCGACCGGCGACAGTGCCGGTAGCATCCTGGTGCCAAGCGACAGTCTCACCAAAACAGATATTGGTACTATCGTCGGCAGTGTTGGCGGGTTTGTCGTCCTCATCCTTCTTGGCTGCTGGCTGTGCAACTCGAGGATCAAGATCAAGCGACAAGACCAAAAGCAGAAAGTTGCCGAGCAACGAGCAAGACTCATCGAAGAGGCGCGAACGGATCTTCTCCGTCGCCTAAACCGCCGTAAGTACAGTCCGACGGGCAGAAGACTTCCTCCTGTGAGTACTAACACGGCACCGTATAGGATCTCCTTCAACTCTAGAAAGGAACGAGGACCGAAACGTACCTCTTTCTCGCCTCTCGGTGCGTGTTCCTCAAATGGACGGTCTTTACGAAAGCTGGAGAGCAGGAATTGAGGACAACATGAGAATGGAAGGTCGCAGTGAAGGGTCAATCGCTGCGGCACGTAAGTCCGGCTTCACGGAAGTTCAGAAGACTGGCGTCTTCAACCCTGCGAATCGGCCGACACCAACTAAGGAACTCCGCCACTATCCCAACATCGATTCTCAAGCGGTAGCAGAGAACATGGCCGAGGGAAAGAGGCGTGATGAAGATCATACAAAACCATCTACCAACGTCGAAGGGAAAAGGGCTGAGGCGGACTTCAATTCCTGGAACCCCGAAGGTCACCATACCACTCAATCTCGAGAGTTGAGCGACGTCCATCCTGCTCTCCGCCACCACTACAGCTTGGGGACTCGTACGCCTTCCCGGTCCCGCACATTCGATGTCCCCCACAGCCCTAGTTTAAGCACTCCCCGAAGTTTCGATACCATCACAGGATTCAAAGGCCTCCCTGTTGGCTCCATGTCAGGATCTCGACGACAGATCGATATTGCGGAGCCTCTCACTCCCAGGAGGCTTGACTTTTCAAGACTCGCAAGAGATTCACCACTCCGCGACAACCACTCTCCGCCTCCAGCATTCCGTGCTCCTTCACCGCCACCGCAGGAATACTTCCTTCCATCTTCTACTTATACTACTCCAAACCGACGACGACATGAGAACTCTCAAGACACACCTTCTGGGGTCAAATCCCGTGAAGATCAAGAGACCTACAGGAACAGTCCATTCTCAGTCCTACCCCTCCGTATCAGACGTTCAGACACAACCGCAAGTCCCCGTCTCCCTCCGCTGGACCTTGGCAAACACAGTGCAATATCACCAAAGCCAAGTCTAGCGGATCAATACAGTGACATCCGGAGAAACCTTCACCTCGAAGACGATCCTTTCGTTACCTCGAGCTCTCAGGCGCAGGCGCAGACGCAGACGCAGACGCAGACGCAGATGCAGACCCAAACGCAAGTGATGCCAGGATTCGGTCTTCCAAACCCGACCATTTCCATCACACCTGGAGACGAAGATGACGAAGATAACAAATCCGCAAGCTCAAACTACTCTTCCATCCTCGACGAGGTCGATCCCCCAGTCGAGTCGCCCTTCCATCGAAATCCCCATCATCTCGACGCCGGGAACCCATACCTCCATCCCTCCGCCAACAACTCTAACCATTCCTTTTCTTCCCCTTCCAGCTTTCTGCGAGCACCGCCAATACCTCCATCTCGGCCTTCCAGCGCTCCTCCCTCGACCACTCCGTCTACGCCGGCCTTCGGCCTCTCCCGCAATCCATCGACGACTGGGTATAGCATGGCGCAGAGTACGTTTAGCACCGCGAGACTTCCAACCGAGCAAGATGAAGAAACCTTTCGATGGCTGGCTAGGGTGAGATCTGGGTCTGCTGAAGGTGGGGACGAGGATGGATCGAGAGGGGTGGATGCGGGTGTTTGGAAGAAGGATGTGAAGGTGGAGAAGCTGGCTTATGATGGAACGAAGATGAGGAGGCGAGGAGGTAGTAGAGGCTGGTAAGGTACTTGGCAAGAGAAGAGTGGAGTTGGAGTTTGATGATGGTGTACAATAACTTTTTGATGTGTTCATATACTGCGTTGGAGACATCTAGGGTATAGAAGTCTCTTCTCGGCCCATCTTGATACATAGACCTCTGCCATGATAGAATTGCCTCAAGAATATGTAAGATAGTACAAATGCAGATGTTCGATGATCGTGATCTAGCTTAGTCCCTTGTTTCTTTTCCCATTGACTGCGGCAGAAAAATAGGTCACGTGACTCTGTGTTATCTTCAAAATCCGATGCTGGTGAAGATCGATATGCATGATTCTGGGCATGCATTTGGTGCTAGACTGGCATGTGGGTAGGGATCATCCATCTGTGATCTTGGTATGGTATCTCTTGCCTCAAGAAGCTCTCCTCCACCAGCTTCCTCACACGAACTCTGGAGAAATCAGATGTTTACGGAGAATTCAAAGGTCAGGTTAAGCTCGGACAAGCTTTCAATCAAGCTTGAAGCGGATTGAAACCGGCTCATTTTTTCTGTAGGTGATTGTGGGGTAACCTTACTTCTTCGAGGTGGGCGAACATCCCTGGTTGTCACTTGGTGCGGATCGACCAAACAACGTCATTTGACAGGTGAGGATGCGCGCACGCGGCCAGAAATCTTGCAAGCTTCAAAAGTACTTCTTCTCATATGGCTCCCTCTTGTCAGCATGTTTTTCCCTTTTTCTGCTTCAGTTGAACAAACAACTGCTTGTGTCGTTACTCTGCAGGTTGCGGAAGCCGGAGCTGGAGCTTTTACCCTCGTTCTCTTCTCGTCGCGAAAATGAACGACCCTGGGGTTGACGCGCCTATTTCGGATGCCGCGAAGGATATGGAACATGACCCTTATACGCATGAAGAACAGCAAGAAGAGGAAGAAGAGAGAGACTTTCTAGACCCAAGGTATGTCTTGCATGTCCTACTCCTGGCTAACAACAAGACTAACATTCACATCACAGTCGCTGGTGGTTCGCGTCGACAGCATGTCCTCTCATCGCTGGCACCTTCGGACCTATGGCAAATGCATTCAGTATATGTGCCTTGGGAAACCCCTGGAGAGTGTATATACCACCTGGTAACAATGAGGTTCGAGGACAGCCCATTAAAGATCCAAAATGGTGAGTATGGCCCTCCAAATTCCTAGAGCATGGGCGCTGATATCGCATTCCGAAGGTTAATCGCCATCAATGCTATCCAGCTGGTTTTCGCTCTCATGGCGAACATGTCACTCCTCCTCAACATGGCCCGTCGCTTGTCATTCGCCATCGCCCAGCCCATCACCATAATCGGCTTCATGATGTCCTCGCTCCTCCTCATAAGCCTCGTCTCGGTCGCCTCGACCTCTACGTTCAAAGTGCCTCCTCAGAGTGACCATGCTCTCTCCCAAGCATACTATTACGCCATAATCGCAGCAGTGATCTACTTCATCATCGCAGGACTGATGGTAGTTACCGTAGTCGGTGCATACAGGGGCCATTATGAGAAAGAGTTTCGCCTTACAGTCAGTCAAAGGACGCTCATGCTACAGACAATCGCATTCATGGTCTATCTCATGGTGGGCGCCTTGGTCTACAGCACCATCGAAAGCTGGAACTTCCTGGATGCCTTGTATTGGGCAGACTTTACACTGCTCACCGTCGGCATTGGTTCGGATTTCACGCCACTGACTCATCTCGGCCGTGGTCTTCTGTTTCCCTACGCCATCGGTGGTATTGTGACCATTGGTCTGGTGGTGGGGAGCATCCGCACACTCGTACTCGACCGAGGAAAACACAAGATGGAGACGCGCATGACAGAGAAGAAACGAGAACGAGTGCTCAATACAATCGATCCTGAGAACCGCACCATCCAAATTGGCCGCTTCAGCAAGGTCGATTTTTCCCAAAAAGGATTGTCCGAAGCCGAACGTAGAGAGCAGGAGTTCTACGTAATGCGCAACATCCAAACTGCTGCCTCCGATCGCCGTCGGTGGATGGCGCTGGGGGTCTCTACGTTGGCCGCTGCAACTCTGTGGTTCGTCGGCGCCGTCGTTTTCTGGCAAGCCGAGCGCCAACAAGGCTGGTCTTACTTTGTCGCGCTGTACTTTTCCTACACTTCTCTTCTCACCATCGGCTATGGTGACTATCAACCCGAGAGCAATTCCGGCCGTCCCTTCTTCGTGTTCTGGACTCTCCTTGCTGTACCCACCCTTACCATTCTCATATCCAACATGGGCGACACGGTCGTGAAGTCTTTTTCCAATTTCACAATCTGGGTTGGCTCGCTGACTGTGCTTCCCGGGGAAGAAGGCATCCGTGCCACACTGATCGCATCCTTCAAGAAAATCACCCAAGGAAATGTCTTGAAGCGTGACGGTGTGGAAGTTCAACAACCACCAGGCCTGATTCCTCGCGGAGAGAACACCTCAAAGGGTGGGCGAGGCCAGACGAACCACCCCTACGAAACCGAAGCTCTCAACCGCATAGCTGAGCACATCGAAGACGAAGAGCTAGAAGAAGCAGCGGAAGCCGGTAAAGAGGGCGATGATCTAGAACGGGACATCCACTTCTACCATTTCGTGCTCATCCGCGAACTCCGCAAACTGATGAAAGACGTGGATACCTCGCCTCCGAAACAATACTCGTACAACGAATGGGCTTTCTACCTCAAGCTCATCGGCCAGGATGAAGGAGATCCAAACCTCCACCGTGCCCCGCCGATAAAAGTTGAACAGAACCGCAAAATCGGAGCAGCGAAGAACAAGGGCGCAAATGACACGGACGAATCGGACGAGGAAAAGACCACAGAGAACAATTCTGGCGCAGTGGAGAGCGACGCAGCATCGGAGTCTCATATGAAAATTGGCATCGGTGGGGGTGGTGGCGAGCTGAAGCAGTGGAGCTGGCTCGGCACGCGCAGCCCGCTGATGGGGAATCAGAACGAGGCCGAGTGGATATTGGAGAGGCTGGCTGCGACGCTTGAGAGGCAGATGGCGAAGATGAGGAAGCAGAGTAAAGGGGAGCCGGGAGCGCTGGAGAGGCCGCCGGTTAGCATGAGGGAGTTGAGGAAGAGGGGCGTCGGAGGGGAGAGGAGTGAGAGGGAGAAGAAGGATGAGGATGAGGGCGGGGATGTTGAGGGACAGGGTGGGAAGAAGGAGGTTTGATTTTTCGTGCGGGTGCTTTTTGCGTTGCGTCGCTTTGGTTGAGATAAGCTGTATACCCATCTACTATTGAAGCTGGAATTGAGACGGTAGCATTGAATGAATCAGTGATAATTGAAATGCAAGTAGTAGCATTTGCACTGAGTCTGCAAGAAACTTATTCATGGCTGTTCTCAACGCTGATTGAATGATGCATCGTGATAGCAGCCTGGATATATCCATGGACATGGAGCTCACGATCTTGAGCGGGCTGATTGCGCATAAATACCTGCCCAGGTGCGTTTGGTATTCTCAGGCTGAGAGGCAAGAACAGCCTGAGTAAGCTCTTGAAAGCGACATCAACCTTCAACGCTCCTGTGCTCCTTTGCTTTTGCTTAGTAAATATAGCACTGAATGGCGGACATGGCTTGACGAGCGGACTCGAATTGCCCCTTCTTGGTGGTGATGTGATTCCTCGGGATGATTAGTGCTCGTTTCAGTGTACAAAGGTGTTGAAGACATTTTTGTCCCTTTTGGTGGCCAAGTTACATCTCATGATGAGATAGCAACGCAAACTCGAGAGATGTAGGCTTTGGAGGACGTTAGGGCCCCTTTTTGCTGGTCAAGTTACATGTCGTGATGACAACTCAAATCCGGGAGTTGAAGGCCTTGCGTCGCGGTGGTAGTAGCAGCCTAGATGCGACCTATGTTGCAAGACTGTAAATAGACGTCAAGAAAAGGTAAATTTGACATTGCGAAATTTCTTAGCAGACATGCTGGATACTGGAAGAAGGACAAATTCGGATATCCAACGCTGTTTGTCCACATAGCTGTCAGTGATAGAAAAGTTTGAGAGAGCCTTCAGGCAGACCTGAAAACGAGAAAGTCGGAAATGCGGCGGAAGCGCACTGGCACGCTACATCGATGGAAGGAGTGCAGTACTTACTGGTTCGTGTCTTGCCGTCCAGATTGAACCCAAAAATCTCAGCTTTACGGGAAAATCATGGTTCTCTGTTACTTTCATGTGACCGCCCTTGCTCCACGCCCGCGTCCCCATCCCAAAGGAGACAGTCGCTCAACCCAAGGGGTGGAGGGACATCGATTATTAGTAGCCCCTTGCATCGGATTCACAGTCAAATCATGACAGTTGCACTTGTGCTGCAATACTCATTTTCGTATTTAGGTTCATCGTCTAGTCTGCAGTGCTGCAATGTTGAGCAAAGTTTTTCTCCTCTTTCAGCGAGTTTCTCCTGTCATACCATTTTATGCTTGCCTATCAGAGCAATGTAGCATAAGCACAATACTCCTTCCACTAATTTCTCTCTATTTTCCTTTCCCGTCGCAAACGAGGCCATCTTCTAGCCTAAAAATTGTATCAAAAAGCAAACTGGGTATCTTTCCATAATTAAGAGACAAGCAAAAGGGTTTGAAGAGCAAGAAAGACCCGCTAAACCAGCAACGGTGACCGAGAAACCGTCAGCCCGAAGCAAATCAAAAGATGCAATAATGTTACAATCGAATGGGGTATAGGAAGCGAAAAGAAGGAACAAGAAGACTGCCAGAGTAGGAGAAAATTAAGCCATTAACGCGTGTCGTTCAACACAGGGAATCTGAACCAGACAAGGTAATCTCTAGGGGCAAGAAAAAGAGGAGACGTGGCCATTCCATGGATCCTTTTCTGAGAACGCCGTTTCTTTTGGGTCACCGTTGGCCGATTAAAA
Organism: Aulographum hederae CBS 113979; assembly: GCA_010015705.1. NCBI lineage: Eukaryota > Fungi > Ascomycota > Dothideomycetes > Aulographales > Aulographaceae > Aulographum > Aulographum hederae. The sequence goes on along the minus strand of ML977137.1, from coordinate 441,882 downwards.
CGAGAATTCTGCAACGGCCGTTACCGCAGTCGTCGACGTCGTCGTTTCAGTAATGGCCGTCAACGGTGGGGCGGGGGAAAGGCTCGTCGTTGGGGAGGGCGTGGAGACGGAAAGCAAGTTCGTCGGGGAAGGAGGCGTGATAGAGAGCCCCGTCAGCATCTGCGAAGCCCTAACCGCCTTCCTCGACGTGGCCTTGAGCAATTCCGAGGTTTTGTCCAGAACGCTGCTGAGATGCTCGCTCGGCGTGTCGCAAAACTCTTCGTCGTCCAAGCCTTGGGTGTAGCATCCGTTGAGAACGGTGTGGTGCTCATTCTCAAACTCCTTCCTCCACAATTCTACCCTCATTTTGGATCGCTCGATCAGAGCCTTCTTCCTCTGCCTAATCAATGCCTTCAGCACCTCCATGTCATCGTCATGTCCGAGTTCCTTCGCATGCGCGGCGAGGAGGTTGTCCAGCTCCACTTTCAATTTCTGGGCGCGCTCCTTCTGCTTCCTTTCCTGCCGCCCACGAAGGACAGTGATCTGGGACTCGTGCAGTCGATCGATATCTGCAACCAGTCTCCGCTGCTTGTCGAGGGTCAGGCGGTCTTCTTGAGTAACGGTCCGATCACTGTTGGCGCAAGCCGCCTCCATGATGCGCAGAGCACCGCGAGCCTCCTTCGACTTGCGGATTTGTTCATCTCCCAGCTCCATTTCTATCGTGAGTTGGAGCTCTTCGAGGGTCTGGAGGGAAGTGGCGTGCTGCTTCTGTGTTAGAACTGTCTTCCAGACTGGACTGAAAAACGCACCGCTTCAAGCATCGCGGCTTTCTGTTCTTCATGCTTCTGGATGGAGGTCTCTTGGAGACAACGATGGACAAGCTCGAGTGCTGTCAATTGCTTCTTCCTGAACGCCTCAAAACGTCGCAGCTCGTCGTCAATCTGTCGTCGCAGCAGAGAAAATGACGTGCGCAGTTTCTGCTGGATCTCGGGATCTGCGTGGTTCAAATCATATGGGTTCAGCGGGTCCATTGGGCTGCCGAGCTCGCTTTCTCGGTCTGATGGGTCCTTCAACTCATGGACGTCTACGGAGGGGGACTTGGTGGAGGAGAAACCGCGTCGAAGCTTGGATACCGACAGCGTGAATGTACGAGGACCGGAAAGGGAAGACCTAGGAAGAGGAGCGGTGCCAGGCTGGTCAGTCGCGTTCCGCTTTGGTGGGCGCGGCCTGCTCGACAGCAGGATGCTGTCATTCAGATTCATCACGGACGCAGCCCTGGACAGAGCCCTCACTGGCGACGATTTCTCTTGGGCAGATGCTGTTTTCGGCCTTTCTGCGGAAAAGGCCGTGTTCGAGAGCCCGACTGGCAGTGAAGCAGTCGACGTCGACACCCTCGACATGAAGCCTTCCCTGACGCGGTCGTAGGTGGAGGAGATGGAGATGCCTCGCTTCCACAGGCCTCGAGGGGAGCTTGGCTGGTCATGTTCGCGGGAGCTCCGGGAGTTATTCGACGTTACTGCTGTTGACTCTGAGCCTAATGTGTCTCTGGAGCCGACGCTCCGCGGCTCAGTGGTTGTGGTGCTAGCAGTGGTGGAGGTAGGATATGCCTGGACTAAGGAGTGATCCTTACGTATAGCATCGTTGTTGACAGCAGCGAGTTGTTGGTCAATCTCGCTCTGCAAGGCGGCTTCCGTGGTACCTTCCTCCAGGTTCAGGACCTCAGTGTTGTAGACAGCGTCGGCGAAGATCTGCTCGATGGCCAGGCCAAGAGCAGAGGAACTCCCAAGGGCGTGGCCCTCGTCCATGATTGTACGACGGCGTTTGGAGCTTCGAGAGTCGTACGGTCAGCACGTCTGGCAGTGACAAGGGCAGCGGGAATGCACAGCTCGGCGTACGGTGCTTGGACGGGCGATTACTTACCGTTGACTGTCGTGAGGAGCCCACTCCTGAGCCTCGTGCTCGTCCTTGGATTCCAGGGGAAGGACGAAAACTTGCGAGGCGCCAAAGAGGTCGCGAAGCTTCGCGGAAGGGGTGGTGGACGTGGTTCGCAAAGTTAAGGCTCGAAGGCGTTGGTTGAACTGGGTGAAATCGGGTTTAGCGGACCGGCCTAGGCTGCTGAACGGCCTGTGGAGAGCTGGAGTCAGAGGCAGAGATCGACCACCAGAGGGGTCCTTCCACTTCCACTCCATGGCCATGATGGTGACGAACTGTCAAACTGTCAAGAGCAGTGCCAGTATGACAGCTTGACCGGCCTGGGCGGGTGTCCTCAGATATGTGCTGCTTGGTCCGCTCCGCCCGCTGGGATTGTCGCGACAATCAGCAACAGCCAAGGCAGCGCGGGATCCGACAGCCTTACCCCGGGCCTGTCCTGTCCTGTCTGGAGAGTGGAGACTGGCAGTGTCCTCGTAGTCTGGCACGCCTGGCGGTAGAGCAGAGGGCTAGAGGCACATAGAGGTGCGGTACCGTGGTTGACGTTACAGAGTGCTGGGACTGGGTTGGAACGAGCCCGGCAGATGTTTCCTTTGGTCGTTCCCAGGAGTCTTCCGAGTTGGACGAGAGCCGCACCGTCCTGATGTCGATGAACGGTCTGAAGCTTCTCACAGATGCTGTTCGGGTCCAAGCGGTCCTCAAACAGATGGACTGACGAGCTCCTCCAATTTCGCCGCTCGCTGACGGTCCCACGCTTCAAGTACTAGGAGTCTAGGACTGCGTAGATTGGACCTGCTGCCAGCGAGGTTGCAGTCCGAGGCTATAGGCAACCTCCCCGCTGCGATTCATTCTCACCTCATCTAGTTCCATATATGCATCTCGAACGGTGAGCCCAGCCCTTGCGATGCCTGCAGCTGCTGCTCAAAGAGACTAGAAGTCCCTCCACGCCATCGCACAGGTGTCACGCCCTCCGTCACGAGATTCCTGACCGTATATAGCAAGTCCCACAAATGACTTGCAGCTTTGTTCCGGTGCAAACAAGCTCTGTGGGTTGGCGGGTGGCTGTTCAGCCCTTTGCGGCCCCTCACCACTCCGGCTTTCCAACACCAACTTGGAATCTTTTCTTTGGAAGCTCTTGAATTCCCATCACATAGTCTGGTGTCCTGGACCCACATCAGACATCAGTATAGGTTGCTATAGCATCCGTGTGTTTAATATATGTCTTCCATCTACTTTCGACTATCATCGACTCCTCATCTCGTCCAGTACCTCCTTCCCATGCTCACCCGAGATCCGCAGTTCGAGGGACGCAGGGCCGCAAGCAGCATCATCAGTCAGGCCCCTGCAGTGGCTTCTGTCAAGTGTCAACCGGATCTTGGGAACAGCTGGTATTGTAAGCTCTCTATAGGATCATACCTACAAGCTAATTTGCGGCGTTCAAACCCCAAAGTATCGTCCGATGGAGGAACAAAGTCCCTCAAACATCCAACCCCACACCACGGCACCAGAAACAAATGTCAATCACAGAATGAATTTGAGTATGTACAGCCGCTTGCGTCGCGTATCATCAGCTCGATCTCGCGTGCATATGCCCTCGACGCCGCGTCAACTTTCGCCTAAGGCCCGCTTCTGTTCGACATCAGGCTTGCACTACTGCATGAGTTGTAGAACCAGGCTCAGCGGTGACCAGCTTCCAGTCAGAAGCTCAGAGTACACCGGCAGACTTGGAAAAGCTGTCTAAATTTGGCAAGACTGCCACTGTCATGCTTGACGGGCCTTTCAGGTTTCTGTAAGTCCTTGGTGGCCTACCTCTCATACACTGGTCCACGTCGCAACTATTTTGCAGCAAGCTGGTTGGAAAAGGTACCTAGTAGGTATACATGCGCTCAAACTTCAGTTGTAGAGAGTTGGAATCAAAATAAGAGCCATGAGCGCGCCTCCAGCCGAATACGACGATCCGAACACCCATGGAGGGTCAACCATCAGTATAATCCTCTCGTCTGCTTAGGCTTATACTTTACTTACCCGGTCGACAAAGCCCACCTCGTGGAAGCTCCATGAATTCCTCTCCTGCACCACTTTCTATGCTGTCTTGTTGATCTCTCCACAATCTAAGTCAACAGATATTGTACAAGCTTCTCGAAACGTGCAACCCTAATCATCCTCCTTTCATTCACGGCCTGCAGATCAAGGAATGTCTTCCGCGTCATTAATTTCAAGTTTGAGCACAGAACAATGTCTGTACGATTCTTGCTACTCTCTTTCATCTTTAGGAACTCTTCTTCACGAACAAGACAGTTGAGTCAAGCATCTTCATGGACATGCCCAGCAACATTGGACTTCTCACCCATCTAACGAACCTATTGGAACCGGGTTTTGCATGTGCCTGATGAATGTCCCCGGTATCTTAATATTCCAGAAGGTGCCAAGCCATAAACCCCCGATCACACCCCAGCCTAGAGGTCTAAGCTGAACGACACTGAACGAGTACGCAATGGTGATATGATGCTGGGATTCTCACGTGGGCGCCTAGACGAACTGGCGAACCCATCTTCCTTTTTGCGTAATGCTAGCTCCCACGGCCCGCGAGGAACAAGTGGAGAGATTCGCGAAATTGCGGGTGAAGGGTGCTATAATTCTGCAAGGTATTTGCCTACAACGGCAGATCTGACAGGTTTGTCTCGCGTGGCGAACAGGGACCGAGACAGACAGTATACCGGGGAAACGGATACCGGCTACAAAAAATATGAATCAAGGTCGGAGTACAAACAAGATAGCTACTTGGAGAGAAGAGAATGTTCAGGGCTCTGAAAGACCACGTTGAGCGCAGGTCCTGTTGATTGGAGAAGCGTACAAATCCACAAACAGTCCAGGCACAAAATCAACGGACCCACTTCCAAAGCAGACAACATCGGGATCGCAAGAAGATGTCAAGCTCGTCGGAGAACCCTTTTTCGCACTTAAACATTAGGGCATCTGTCCATGTTGCCGAACGCAGAGTCTTCCGCTATCAACAACGCTATCTTATTCTCCGAGCGGTGGCTGGGAACCCGGAAACTTTATTGACGACTCGGCGGGGACGAACGGTGCATAACAAACGCCTCTACCGTGTGCCAAATGGCGCCGTTGCACCTGAGCCGAAAGGCCAACGTAGGTGGAGCGATTGGTAACAGTTTTTGCAAGCTGAGGTTCAAAGCTGGTCAAAGACCGCCATCAACATCTTCTTTGGTTTGGTGAATCTGATGGAACACGAAATTTGAGAACAACATCCCCGTTGAACAAGAGGTCTCCGAAACCCGAAGGTCTGTTTAACTTTGCTGCTCCATTCTAGGTGGTCTTTTCTGTTTGATGTCGCTATCACCTTTCAACTTTTCAAGCTCAAACACTGTGGCAGCCAAGTACGACAAGCAAAGCCACTCACCCGACGGCAACCTCCAGATACAGAAGCCCATACCTGGACGACCTTCTCAAATGTCCAGAGTCACTCAATTTGTAGCATGGGATTTCCAAATGAGAAGCAGGCCGCCAGCTAGCCACGGACAAAATCCTCCTTGAGAACGAGGTCGAAATGATACAAGTCCGATAGTACGTTCTTGATAGGAATGTATCAGTAATACCCGAGGCTTTTCTTGAACTTGAATTCTCCTTTCTCCTTCGTGGCATTTTTGAACCGCCTAAAGTATCTTCAGGCTTTGCAAACAATCATGGCAGGCCTATGGCAATCGCAGACCACCACCACCATTACCAACACCATGAATGGAGCTCAATTCCCTCATAAGTTCTCAGGATGCCATGCCTCCGTGCCTCCTCGCAGACCATGACTTGAAGGCTCAAAGCATCTCTGCGCCTGGAATGGCATACCGAAGGACCGGCTGCCAGCAGCAACGACATCATTCACAACATCAACGAATACAACATCAACGAACATGAATTCTAGCAAAATTCAGTTTGTCACTTCTCCATAGTAGTTTCTCATACCCCAAATATCATTCAAACCAGATCCGTCAATCACACCTAGTATTGGTAACATATCATGTGACAGTGCTCGACAATTCTATTTCGCAATCATGACGTCGAATTGGCTGGGTACCTGCATCAGTGCAAGTACTTCCTATATGATTCAACATCAGTTCAAGCACACGACCGTCCTTCTTACTCCTTCTCCATCTCAAAATCAACCTACCACCTCACCAAAAACCACAATTGAGCATTCGCAATCAGCCATCTGAACACTATCGAACCTCCTACAACCACACCAAGCAATCTAAAAATGGCACCCTCAAAAACCCCAGGCCAATCCAATGCCGCATCAGATAAATTCCTTAAGAAAGACGCTGCGGGTAAGCTCTTCTCTCAAAAGCTTCTCTGGCCTCCTTCACCTCATCGTCCAACCCACCTCGAACTTTTTGATACTAACATCATACCAGCCCACGGCACCGGCGCACCCAACGCCCCAGGCCACACCGAGCTCCCGGCACCTGGCGAGCGGCCCGTCGCAAGCGATAGCGGACACACGGACGTAGGCGTTGAGCCGGGCACGACACAGAGGGGCGAGAAGGGGATTCACGGCGAGCCGGCGGTGGATGGGGGATTGAGCAGTGGGAATGCGGGGAAGAGTGGTGTGAATTAGGTTTGGAGGATGGAGATGACTGGTAGGGTCCGTGGATTAGCATTGTATAGTATAGATAGACAAACAGGATCACGACCGAGAGCTGCATGCTATTAATGAGATTGAAATGGTAAATTGCATTCGTACTACCTGATTTAGCTCGAGCTTTGGTGAAAGAACATGTTTATTAGGCAGAAGCTTGCTCGTGAGACTGACTTGGTCAACATCATCAGAACAACAGGAGGAAATTTCTGTGAAGGGAATGGGTATCATGTCAGCTGCAGAAATGTGTGGAACGGAGTGCGACGAGTCCAAATCTGGTCTCAACCTTTGGCCGCAGAGCCCTCCTCCTTGTCCTTCGCCCTTTTAAGCAATGCTTGAAAGGCCTCGGTGGGTCCCTTTGGCGGCTTTTGACTCTTCTTGTGCTTCTTTTGTTCATCTCTGAGAGCCTTGTCAGGGCGGTTCCTCTTTTTCTTCGGCTCTTCTCCCGTGGTTGGGTCGGCGTTGCTCTGTTCCTCCTTCCTCCTGGCCTTCTCCAATCGCTTCCTGGCGCGCTTCGCTTCCTTCGACTCTTTCTCCTCTGAATCGGCAGCGGTGGGTGGAGCATCCTGCACATCTTCTTTCTCCTCTTCCTCCTCATCACCATATGCTCCACCTTCAATCTCATCCCGCACTTTCGCCCGTCGATTCTCCTCCCGTTCCTCGGCGTACTTGTGCACATCCACGTCACCACCTCCTTCGACCGCTTCACCGTCCTCTCCAAACTTCCTCTTCTGGCCTTGCCACTTTGGACCCTCGAAGTTCAGACCCACAGCTGGCCGCAGAGGATTGCCGCTCTGAGTAGTGGGTTGCTGCACCTGGCCCGACAACCCTGCCCTGATGAACCTCGCCGCTGCCGCCTTGTCAAGTCGTGAACGTGGTCCAGGCGCGCTCTCAGGCCCCAGTCTCACACCACCTCCTTTCCCATCCTTGCCCATGGCTGCACCGTCAGCGTTATCCTCGATGCGCTTGATTTTTGCGAAATGTTGCTTGACGCGCGCGAGTTCGATCTTGAAGACAGGATGCTCTTTGGGATCTTTAACCGTACCAGAGAGCCTGAGGGATGAATAGACGAGAGAATTGATTGTGTACGAGAGAAGGACATGGAGTTTGGCGCTGTCGAGGAGGGGGAGCTTGGAAGCGGTCGTGGAGAGAGGTTGGTTGAGGAGCGGGCTGAGGTTGGATTCGAGGTCGGTGATCTGATCGCAAAGCTCGTCAATGAGGTATCCAAACTCGGCTGGGTCAACATCTGACATGATTGCAGTGTGAGGGCGGGGATTTGCGGGTGGGATGGACGGATGGTGCAGTTCAGTGTTGTTGTTGAAGAAATATCTGAGTAGCGTAGGGCTGAAATCTTGGCGTGACCGGAATTAGGCCGCTCGAGCATGAGTGCAAGCAAGGGCTCCGCGGCTCGAGCAAGCCTCCATTTCTGTACATCTTCACCACCAAACAATAACATGCCATTTCCTGAATTGCTATTCAACCCTCTAATATAGCAGACGATTCCTTCACCCTGTCTCCGTTCGCCCTCAGATACCCTCTCCCGCGGCTTCGGCCTCGGATACCGTCGCCACACTGCTCATGGAGACGCGGTAACATCTGCACCGGCCGGGTGGCCATTGTGCAGTCCTGGCCCGCATTTTCCTCATGCTCTAGGTACTCTTGGTGGGGAGACTCTCCTATGGATTCCGAATTGGAAGAGGGGGACGCTCTGGCAGCAGAAGCGAAACGGTAAGCTTGCACCGAAGCTGCCAACTTGGTCGCTAATACATACAGACTGGAGGCAGAGAAAGATCAGCCGAAGAAGAAAAGAATGCAGGTGGGAGGGCAGCCGGGGCACCTAGCCGGACAGACACACCAGTTCGAAGACACAGGATTCGAATATGAGACGCAGGAAACAGAAGACCCACAGAAAGTGGAAGCCGAATCAAGAAGAATATATATCCTGGGGTTGGGATCCATAGGCAAGCTCGTGGCACATTCCATCCGAGGGACAGAGAACCCCCCACGAGTTACACTGCTCATGTACCGTTTCAATGATATCCAAGCGTGGAAGAAGGGTCCGAAAGAGCTGAGACTCGGCATCCAATCCTCCCTGAACCTAAACGTACAATATGAGCCGAGGACTGGTTTTGACGTCGAGCCTGCGATACCCAAATTTATGCTCCATGGCCAGGAGGTTAGCACAGCTGAGTTCTTTGCCATCAGGGGGAGCAGAATCAGTCCTGAGCGCGTTGACGAGCTGGTCAACCGTAAGACTGTTGAGGAGCCATTCGCCCCAAACGTGGCCGACGTAGACACCGGCAAAGTATATCAACCTATCTACAATCTCATTGTCACCACCAAGGCTGGCCAAACCATAGGGGCGCTCTTGGCCATCAAGCATCGCCTCCGACCAGAGTCCACAATCTGCCTTATCCAGAACGGAGTAGGGGTCATCGACGAGATTAACGAAAAAGTCTTTCCAGACGAAGAAACCCGCCCGCACTATCTCATAGGCATTGCTTCTCACGGGGTCAATTCGCCAGATCTCTTTTCCGTCAACCAAGCTGGCTTCGGCAGTATAGCCGTCGGCCGCCTTCCACCAAAACCACTTCCGCCTCCCTCTGTCCATAATCCACCTTTCCCACCTCCACCCATCCCCCCAGTCGAGCCTCTTCCTCCGTCCTCTGCGCGCATCATGCAAGCCCTTACCCGCTCCCTCCCTCTTGCCTGCATCCAAACGAATCCCACCGATCTCCTTCAACTCCAACTCGAGAAGCTCGCCATCAACGCCGTGATCAACCCGCTCACGGCGCTCTTCGACTGCCGCAACGGCTCCCTGCTCTACAACTATAGCATCACACGGCTCATGCGGCTCATCCTCGCGGAGGTCTCCCTCGTCATCCGCTCGCTGCCCGAACTCCGCGGCGTGCTCAATGTTGCACAACGCTTTTCTCCAGAGCGACTTGAGACGCTGGCCACGGGCACGGCGGGAAAGACGAAGTACAATGTCAGCTCCATGCTCGCCGACGTACGGCATGGGAATCGGACAGAAGTGGAATATATTAACGGATATATAGTCAAGCGCGGCGAAGAACTCGGGATCGCAGCAGTGGTGAATTTCGCCCTGGTGCATGCGGTGAAGGGAAGGAGCAACCTCGTGGAGAGGGAGAAGAGCGAGTACAGTCCATTCGTGACAGAGGGAGAAGGGTCGAGCAGGGCGGCGCAGTGGGGCGAATTCGACACGGAAGTGGAGAGGGAGGGCGGAACGAAGAAGAAGTGGAGGAATGACGTATGGGAAGATGGGACTAGAATCAGGGAGATTGATCCACGAGAAGACGAGATCAGAATCAGGAAGGATACGACTCAGGACCAAGTTTGAGCTGTAGTGCGCCGTCTTGAGGGGTGTGAAAGTGCGAAGGATGGGACCGAGGAGCGTGCATCTATGAAATGAGTTCCTGAAGATCGCTGTAGCATCGGTTTACCCTCGTGATTCTTAGATCTTTCGCTTGTATCTTTCGTCTGTATCTTTCGTCATGGCCCGTAGATTTTTGGTTTGAGCGAAATACTCTTCTGTAAATGGTTGTTCTATGTATACCCCCTTTCATCGGCTTTGCGTTCTGACGCTGGTTTGTACAGTCACCCTTACATCCCTCATCGCACCATCACGGAATCCCCAGTGTCGTGTAATTGTAGTTTGCAAATGTCGAACCTCCATGCTCTCTATTTGTATCCTTTTACCACCCAGCGCAACCAATGGGGTCTGAGCACACGTCTCTCTTGACTTTGCCAGCAGAAACTTGGGTTTTGCCGTTCTCGTTGATTCACCATCCGCCATTCTCAAGTTGCTTCTACAACATATCATACATATCATACATATCAACGCTTTGCGCATATTAGTCCGAAATCTTCATGTCAGAGATGAGAATTGTGTAAATTCCATTGGTCTTCAAAGGACTGCCCCTCTACAAATGTAGCGAGTAGATTTGCCCGTATGTGTGATTTTCAACTCCAGACAAATGCCGTCTCCATTCCTCTTCTTCCGAGCTACCTCATCCCCTGACCGCTTCCACGCAAATCCCCTCACATTTCCGCAAATCCGCAATATTTACACCGCCCACAATCTCCACCCCATCACATTCCCTCCCATCTAATACTGGCCCGCCGCCTGCTGGCACGCCTTCAGCTGATCAAGGTACCACCCACAGACGGTCAGCGAGCCCTGGTTCTCGTCCATGCACTTGCGGAAGTTTCCGACGTCGGCGGAGCAAGGGCCGGCGTTTTGCGCAGAGTAGTTTGTCTGGCTGGCGGCTTGCTCTTGCTCGACGGGAGCGGCGGGCGCGGAGGAGCCACCGAACATGCCGCCGATGGCGTGGCCGATGGAGGAGCCGACTGCGACACCGCTGGGGAAGTGTCAGTGGTTGTCCGGAAGAAGGTGGAGAGGCGAATCTAGGGATAGGAGGGATGGGAATTGGAAGGTTGAAAAGAGTGATATAGTTGGAGGACTGTATCCTCCATTCTGTCCATCCTCCCGTATTTGCCTCCCAGCAGCCCAATGCAACAGTAAATCCACACTTACGCAGCAGTGCTAGCCATCTGTCCGAACAATCCAGGACCCTGGCTTCCCTGAGCCTGAGCAGGAGGATGAGCAGCAGGCGCTCCAGTCGCACTCGGGGCGGCAGCGGTGCTGGCCTGCCTCGATGGGGGAGCGGGAGAGGTGACGTTCGGACGCGCTGGGGCGGCGACCGGACGGCGGGGCGCAGAGTTGCCACGGGATTGACGGGGCATTTTGAATGTGGTTTTGAGGGTTGTTTGAGGTTGTTGTTTGGTTTGGTGATGTGAGTGAGGGTTGGGAGTTGATGATATGGTTGTGTGTTTTTGGGGAGAGAGGGATGAGAGATGGGAATGAGGTGGACGGACGCAAGCACTTGAGGTTGGAGCTCGGATGGCGGAAATTTCCATAGGTTGCTCCGTTGCTGCACGTGCCGTGCACGGACATATGGATTCGGTCGTCGAATACGGATAACGTGATTGGTTCAGATGGCGGATGTCTGGTTCTGGTAGATTCTTGGGCGTCCAAGAGACGAAATGCGAGCCGGAACGACTTTTCCAGTACGCTACAGAACAATTTGATAGCAACTAGCTAAAGTACTACAGAAGAGTACACAAATGTACCATCTTCTGTCTGCAAACGCCGCGATCCCCCCTAAGATACCCATTCCCTTTGCTAATTCCCAAGACTCCAGGTGCCATGGTATCTCCATCCTAAAACTATTCCATTCTCATCGCCCCTACTTCGTCTTTGTAGCCTCATCATCCTCATCATCCTTCTTCGGCTCAAAGTCCAGAGAGTTGCCATTGTAGAACTGCGCCTCATTCCCCTCTGCCCTCTGATCCGCCAGTGTTCGCATCTTAACGTTTCCAGAGGCAGCCGATTTCTTGTCTACACCACTCGCTTCACCTCCCCCGTCTCCCGCCGTGCGCGATGCACCCGTTCTTGGCCCAGCACGCACAGGTTCTTGTGGGGAGGATTGCTCTGGAGAGTGGTTCAGACCAAGGAATGTGCTAACCATCCCCCAAAGCGCCATTATATAGCCAAAGACAGTCATCCAGAGGCCCATGATAGTGTGCCGAATGGAAGCCGATATACTTTCAGCACCAGAGCTGCCTGCATACGCGCTCGCAGCTCCTCCTTTCATAGAAAGTATGAGGGTCGCTGATGGCATCAGTCCTGCCTCCTTAAGCGTCTTCTTTTCGTCGCTCTCTGTAATGATTCGAGAAGGCAATGGTGTGAGGATCTGTTTGAGCTCGTATGGGACCTCCTTTTGACCTTCTAGATTTTCCTTCACCCATGGCCGGATATCCTTGGCTATGCTTGCTGTGGCGGGGAAAGTCTGTCGGATAGTAGGTATAGGGGCAGACGGCGGGAGTCGAATTTGTATGGCGCAATGAGTTGTGGTCCCTGTGTAAGACGGGCCTGTCACACTCTTACTCCCTAGCTCATTCCAACTTCCGTTGGGTATGTCCCCACCATTCCCTTCAGCAGCCGCAGCAGCAGCCTCCTCCTTCCGACGTCGCTCCCGCTCTCGCCGCTCAGCCTTGTCATGCTCAATGCGCTGCAGGATACGCTCTCGTTCTGCCCGCGCTGATTGTAACCGTAACCTTTGCTGCGCAGCGTAGTTCATGTGGGCGGTGTCGGAGGTAGCAGGAGCGGCGGGAGGAGAGGTTTGGCGACCTTTGCCTTTGGTTTCAGAGGGCGAAGGTTTGGGTTCGGTGTTCGTCACTGCTCTTGCCCCGATGTTTCCAGCTGCGGCTACCGGTGGTTGTGTGCCACGTATGCTAGGGGTTGTAGACTCTGTTGTGGAAACGACAGGTTGTTCCTCCTCCTGCTTATTTTCCTGATTGGGCGCATCTGTCATAGGCGTGTCTGGCGTGGCCTTTACTTCAGTTGGCGTAAATTCTTCTGTAGATTCCCGAGACCGTATTTCCTCCTCATCTTGCGCCGTAGTTGTTGGAGCATCAGGTATACTTGATCCCAACGCAGCTCGTATCCGACTCTTGAAATCATCTTGCGATACTTCCGATGAAATGTGATCGACGAGTCGGCCTTTGCTATTGCGCAAGGTGCAATCAGCCTGTGGCCCCTTTGTGGGATTCAACACCGTGTTCAGTGGACTTACTCAATGATGACAACTGCGGGAACACTTTCCAGCGGACAGAAAGCTCCCAGGAACCCCGCTTCTTGAGATCCGGCACGTATAAGGAGGGTCACCGTGTTGTTCGCGAGTTGTGTAGCGACCTGTTTGAGCGCGTCAATCAGCATGTCCTTCAAGCCAAGTCGCTCCAAATCAGGACACTCTAAATACAGCTACCACAAGAGATAGAAGCTCACATCAGGGTTCTTTAGCCAGTCTTCTTCCCAAAGATCGCTTGTTTCGCTTTCATCTACGCGAACATTAGCAAGCTGTCAATACGCGCTGTAGATCTGGCGACATGTACCTCTCACAAAACAAGTGACTAGTTTAGCTTGCTGGATAGCAAGAGCTATGCCGCTTTGAAGATCGCCTTGGTGGATCATGTTCGCCGGACTCGTGGCTTGGAAGGGAATAAAAAGGACGGGGCAGAAATGAAGGCTGTTGGTTGTGCGGCGAGGCACAGCTCGAGGGGACGGAGCTTGGAGCGGACTTTGGAGAACGCGACCACCCAGGCCGACGTCACATGTTATAATTTTGGACATAGGTATCACTTCGCGGGAGGACCTCACATGAGAAATATTAGAAATAGGCGAGATGAGGCGAGGCGCATTAATGTCACAGGCACCGAGGGGTTATTGTCACAACATAAGACATATAGTCAAGACACAGCAAAGCTCAGCAAGGTAGATGCATTGTAGAGAACTATCTACAACTGCCATGTGCATGACAGCGAGAAGTAGAAAGCAAAGCTCTGAGGCCCTCTAGCAATCTCCCCTGCTATCATTACCGACAAGGAGAACCCCATTTTTGCCGTTGCGGTGCGGCAAAATGCAACCTTTGGGAAGAGGAGAATGGCCCATTATTATATGCCGTGAGCCAGAGAAGAAAGCAATCTCACCAGCTACCGACCCACCCGAAAAGCAAGAGACCCCTTCGTGCGCCGTTGATTATCCGCATTGTCCCATGATCCGGGTATCAAAGCCTATCGCATGAAGGATCGGCCATTCGTGGATGCAAAAGTCTAGCTAGGGAACGTTTTGTATGCCTCTCAATGAAAGAGGTCTTGAAATGTCGTGTAAGCGTGTTCACAGGAGGACGCACTTGCGCTTGCGGGGCTGGACGACAGGACGTGGGCTGAGGACGGCACTAATCGGAGTGTCAGGGCTTTGTAACTTCAATCCGAGACATCAACTTACCGAATCGCCTCGTCGAACACGGATTTGAGGTTGCGCTGGGTCAACGCGGAGCACTCGAGATACTTGGTCGCCTTGATCTCCTTGCTGACCTGCAAAGCCTCCTCGTATTGCACGGGCTGGGTGCGCATCTTGCGGAGCTGGTCCTTGGTCGCCTCGTCCTCGCGCAAGTCCAACTTGGTGCCGACAAGGATGATCGGGACGCCGGGAGCATGATGCTCGATCTCAGGAGCCCACTTCGGGAGAGTTAACAATACATCACATATGATGTATGCGGCATGAGCTTACCTTGGCCTTCACGTTGTCAAACGACGCACGGCTCACGATCGAGAAGCAGATGAGGAAAACATCGGTCTGAGGGTAGGACAGCGGGCGGAGACGATCGTAGTCCTCCTGTCCAGCGGTGTCCCAGAGGCCGAGGGAGATGGGCTTGCCATCGACCATGACATTTGCAGAGTAATTGTCAAACCTGGTGCTGTTGATAAGTACACAGTTGGTAAGTGAGGTGGGAAACTGAAGGCAGCTTACACCGTGGGAATATATTCGCCTGGGAAGGCATTGGTGGTGTATGAGATCAACAGGCAAGTCTGTGGTGGCTTGTCAGTCATGTACCTCGAGGAAGGTAGATACTGGGTGAGAAACGTACCTTGCCAACAGCACCATCCCCAGTGACGACACACTTGTGTTTGTTAGCTCAGAGCTCCTGCAGACTACTCGCACATTGACTCCATACCTTCAGCGATTGCGTAGCAGGTTGCGCCATTGTGTGTGGGTTAATTGTGTGTTTTGGTGGTGGTTACTCGGATGAGGGTGGCGGTTGGTGAGCGGGAGAAGGTGGTGGCTGCGAGACGGGCGTGAAGTGGGAGTTTTTGAGGTGGAAACAGCTGTGTCTTGGCAGAAGATATCCGCATCAGCGACCTAATCGATAAAGCTCCAGGAGGGAGGACTTACCAAGGCGGTGGAAGGTGGTGACGGTGCAAAGCAGCACGGACTGAGTTGGTGTCAGAACAAGCTCGTCGGACTGCAGCAACCCCCCGTCGGTCGGTATTGCCAATCCCAGTCTGTGTACGCACCGAGGATGTGGGATAGATGAGCCTTGAGCTGGTGGAAGCCGCGAGGATGGAGAGAGTTGTGGGGTGTGTTGGAGACGGAGGAGCAGAGGTTGGTGGTTCCTTGATATGGTGAGGAGGGAGGGAGACGCCGCCCGCGTGAGGCAAGACGGAAGAGACGCGACCACTCCTGCGCAACGCTCACGTGCTTTGAGCTTGACAACTGGGCTGCCTGGCTACTCGGCGTTGCAAAGGACTCGGATCAAACACTTGTGAAGCTGCCCAGGTGCTGCGACGTTGGGACAAGCCAGGTATGGGTGCGTCGAGGAGAGTCATGGAGTTGATCTCCCCAAAGGCGCTAAGACGCACCATTCAGACTTCCTGTTTCTCCCCAAAGCATTCTGCATGAGCTCTATCTTCCCACTCTCTAATAGGCGGATGTGCGTCGAGAGGCCTCGAATAACCGTCTGTTTATGCTGTTCTCTGTACTGATTCGACGGCGCTTCCTGCGACGGGCGTTGTGCGTCAAGCTCCCGCTTGCACTCCATCTTGATACGCGGAGATGCTACCCGTACTGACTGATAGTGTTGCTCCGAATAGGATCGTAGTATAGCAATCTCTCATGCGGTCGACAGAGTTGCTTCACAAACGACGCCCGGTCCCTTTAATACGAACGAGCCTCCTGCTCGCTTGCGAACGATACGGACGACAGCCGGGACGCTCTACTTCTCGTCCTGGTCAAACCCCCTGACCATGCTGGCATTGGCGGAGCAGCCGGGCTGGATCTTGGTACCGAGTCGGTGATCCAACTGATGGAAATCGAGCAGTTGAAACGACCGGGAACAAAGCTATTCTCCTTCCCTCATCGACGACCGATTAGAGTACCTGTTCTGCCTCCGCGTGGTGGGCTCGATTCCCTCACGACCTTCCACTGCTTCAACCCCCACCGACGAGGTTCAAATAAACGTGTCGATTAGGTTACCCCGGCTCGCCCCGTATACGATGCATTCCACATATCAAACAATTCCGGACTACGTCTCGAAGAGCCCAAGGGATCACAGATGAGCAGAGAGGAATCGCTCATAACTCAACACCCACCCTTGCCTGCTTCTCTTTCCCCCGTTTCCCGCCATCTTCCTATCTCGGGCTTTCAGGTAGTTTTGCAGCATGAGGCAGGCCGCAGCTGAATGATCTCGTGGGAGGTGTGGTGGCGATTTTCATGCCTCTTTTACACGGAGCCAGCCCCGTTAAGGTGGGCTCGGCGACGAATTTTCAAAGGTCCGAACCGCTCTGCCTAACCACCGCCACCGTCACCAGCATAAACAAACATCACCTCTCGCAGCTTTCCAGATAGGCCTTTCATTGAAACAGAGGCCACCATCTAACTGGCTTGATGCCTCCTCGGGTTGATTTAGTATCACGTGGAGCAATATCCCCACGTCTTCGAACCCCCAGAAAATCCAGAACACAGCAGTGACGATGGCCGAAATCGAGCAGAAGCGTCGAGGCGATCATGGCAAGACAGGATCCTACACACAACCGCGTGCTCGTGAGTCAAAACGTACGCGCAGGCGGAGTTCACTCGGCGCTGGGGAGTACATCCTCAGTAGCCTTGGAAGGCCGTTGTGGTGGCAACGATCCAGAATGAACGTTCGCGCGACGCACCACCATCTCGAGACACCATTGTCTCTCACACGCTGACCTCCAAGCTCACCACGAAGACGTCGACCCCCTTCTCCGCGCTCAAGGTTGCAACCGTGCGAGGTGTCTGTCTTGCGTGTATGCTATTATTCGACTGTTTTGAGGGAGTTCGGCAGGTCCAGGTCATCTAGTAAGTCGCACCTCTCTATTGTTGACATCCGCAACGCCCTCAGGGTATTATCTAACGGGAAGCATAGCACACTGTTCAGCGCGACCCGGCGGGCTCAGGGCTCTTGATCCGTCTTCCACAGAAGACTTCGACGCCCCCGCCGCTGAGTGCTATTGGCTTCGCGGTTGGGATCGCGAATGCGGTTCGTCCTGGAATTGGGCTGGAATCGGGCAAGTGTAGCAGTTCTTTCCCCGCCGCAGTTCCATAATTCCATGAACAAGACACTAATACCATCTTCAATTGAAAGCTTCTCCGACATGTGCATCGTGACTATTGCTTTCACCCGAGTCGAACCTCGCCATTCGCCCAGTGACCCTCGAGCCGTTCAGACACAACACGCCAGGAAGAGACGAGATGAACAAAGACGAGGAGGGTGCTGGCCCAGGTCCATGATCCTTAGTTGGAAGCTAAAGCTTCATGGAGGCCACGCTTGGTAGTGACATTGGTTGGCCCTCCTGATAAGCAAGAGTAAGCCCCGCTCCATCCATCCCAAAATGCACTTCAACTAGATTCATTGCGATTCCGGCAAAGAATTGTAACAGGAACTCAATGGGGCTGACGTAAGCGGCTTCGCTCGAAGGTTGTATAATCTGGACGGCGGAATTGATAGCATTGCTAACACCACCGAAGATAGGGAGTCTCTTAGCACCCACAGATATTCGTTCCATCAGCAGCGTTTATGGTTGAACAACGGTATCTGCGGATTTCAGGGTTGCCCAGGAGGCTGAGGGAGCTCGTTAGCCGTTGAGATGTGCCAGGTAAGAATAACTGGCCAGTGGACTTGGTCTCGACGTGTCGCTGCAACGGCTTCGCGCTCGTTGTTGACGAAAACACCAGTGTCTCCTCCGTCCCCATTACCTTCGCACATGTTGACGTGCCTTTCCTCCTCCGACCAGCCCAGCCCCTGCGACATTCCTCTCTGCTGCTGTCGATCAATCGCTAGTCTCCCTTGAGCCATCACCGTAGACGAAGGATTCGAAACCCACGAGAACAACGACGATCAGCGACACCACATGTTCCAGACGCTCCACACTTGCGTTCAACAACTGGATATACCCTGCAACGACGCACACCACAAAAGAAGCGACAATAGGGAGCATGAGGACTCATGAGGACTCAGACGAAGAGAAAGGGGAACAACGACAAGAACCAGCAACCAAGGCGAACCATTCTGCCGTTGAAGCCGATGTGAAAATATCAGGTAGAAAGGTCGTCTTCGCGAGGAACGCGGAGTAACTCTGGCGGAAAGCCCATCGCCGTTGAAATCAGAAAGATGCTCGACAGAGAAGAGAAGCGAGTCGTTCGATAAAAGTATCTGCGGACAGGGCATGAGGAACCTTTATCAATCAAGAGAGAAATATGACGGCGGGAGAAAAGTACTGTCATCAGGCAAGACTTGGAACCTGGCATCGAAAAGAAGAAATCATCAAGCGAAATGGATGCTCGGGACAGCCGGAGAGTCATAGAGCCCGATGTGTAAGAAGGATGGAAGTTTCATCGGGCCAGAGAAACGGCCCGGCAATGGAAAAAACGAAACAATCTCCAGGCGATGAGATCGGACCGACGCAACAGGAAAGAAGCAGACCCAGAGCGGTGCCATTGAAGAAGCCCATCAAGGCGCAAAAGAAGCCGGACATAACTGAACAGGAAGGATTCCATCGTGCGAGGAGAAACTGACAGCGCACAAGAAAGGAGAACATGGTACCAAGGGAGAAGAGACGCCGGATTTGAAGAAAAAAAGAAGGTAATTCATTAGGCGAAGAGACAGCCCGGCATTCTGACAGCAGAAATAGAAAAACTCATCAAGCAAAGAGAGGTGCCTGGCTTTCTGATTGAAGAAAGGAAATCCGGAGCAGGACGGCGAACCCATCTCTCCAAATGAAGCAGAATGAAATTCAGCGGCTACGAAAATTTCACCAGCGAGAAGGAGAGCTCAACATTCTGACTGAGGAAAAAGAGTCTTCATGCGGAGGAGAGAGCGATCGCAAACAAATATGAATTCATCAGGCGAAGAAAGAAGCCTGGAATTCTTGCTAAGAAAGAGTCTTCATCAGGTGGGACCGAAGCCTGGCACTGTGGATACTGAAAAACCAAACGGCATCAGGCAAGACGAGAAGCCTGGCATTCTGACTAATGAGAGACTTTTAAGCGAGACAAAGAGCCTGGCGTTGTTGAAGTAGAGACGGTTTAAGAGGATGATGAAAAGAGCCTGGCGTTGCGGAAAGCATAAACATTCGTCAGACAAGAGGAGTAGCCTGAAATTCTGAGACTTAGAGACAAAAGAGACAAAAGAGAAGCCCACACCACATGGACAGCGAAAGGGGCTGGAAGCTTGAAATGATAAGGAGGTTCCAACGAAATGAGCAGTTCGGAACCAAGAGCCGCATTGGAGACATCGAACGAAGTCTTGGATAAGAGAGTGCTGCCGCCGGACAGGCTGAAGAGATTGAAATCGATGAAGGGCGAGGGAGACGATCAGCCATCGAACGACGCCGACGCCGACGCCGACGCCAACCCGAAGCTCGAAATGGCTTGTTTCCATGGATGCCAGCCGCCAGGTATCCGAACCCAGGGAGAATTCACCGGGCGAGACATGGATTCCGATACCGGCAGGCAGTGTGGGCAACGGGAACCAGGAAATGCCACGGGTAAGCCCAGCTGTCGAATGGAATGGTAGGAGCTGACTCGAAGCAGAAACCGTCGTTTCGAACTTACCCGGCGCTGGAGTTGTGAGCAAAGGAAGCAGAGCTACTTTACGGAGATCCTCCAGCAAAGGGTTTTGCCATTCGACGAGGTCCCAACCACGACCAAGTCCACCCAACGCGCAGTCACATCTGGAATACGGGAGAGGTTCCAAGAGATGTGACTGATGAAATACTGAAAGCTGAACGGTCTTTGGACGAAAGAGCCAGACCATTGAGAGGATCAAAGTTTCATCAGATATGACGAAAAGTCCGGAATCATCAAGAAGAGCAAGAAACGACGTAACTGAAACTCTGACTTTCTGAAGAGAATCAAGGGAACCATCAGGCACGATTGAAAGCCTGGAATCACCGCGAGGATTCGTTGATGCAGCGACCGACTTCAGACATGCAGAGAAAAGAAAACGAGCCATCGGACGCGACTGAAAGCCCGGAATATTCAGAAAAGTAAACAGACGTTGAACACGATTACTCCCAGAAGGAAAAGACTTCGAAGAATCATCAGACGGGGCGGAATGTCTGGAATTTTGCGACAAGGAAATGTCGCATCATCGGACAAGACTGAAAGTCCGGCATTGAGTCATCGAAACTGGAGTCTGGAAGCTTGGAAGGTTTGAAAGAGGCGAGGAGCTGCCTAACTTGACAAAAGACTGAATGAAACAAAGCAACCGGGCCTCTTTGAAACCAGACGGAAAGCTTGAGTTGAGAGAAGTGTAACTCGAAAAGGTCTTCCCACAAGGCTGAAAGCTTTGGATCTTCCGAGGACTTCAGACATGTGAACGGAAAGAAGAACTCTTGGTGTGTTGCAACAAGAGAGGGCCTGTTGGGTCAGAGGCTCTGGTATGACGAAAAGACCGTCGGCGAGATTAACGGCCCGACTGCTAGAGAGACAGAAAAAAACGTCGGGCGCGACCGAAACATCGAAATTCCACAACACGGAGTGGCACCATCTTCCAAGTCTGAAATCAGGGAACCTTGACAACAGTGCAGGAAGTACAAAATCAGTGAGAAGGTACATCAGGCGAAACGGAAGCCCGCCACTTTCGAGTGAAGAGTGAAAGACCATCGTCGGACACGATTACGAGTCCGGACTTAGTTGAAGGAAGTGGCCACTGGAAACGACTGCAAGAAAGTTCAGGATGATTGAAAAGAGTGATCTCGAAGGCCCGAAATCTTTGAAAGAAGAGGGGAGAAACAACCTTCGGACATGACTGTCAGGACGGTGTTCTTTGGAAGAGATTGAGAGAGGATGAACTTTGGGCACGACTGCAAGTAAGTCTTGGATCATTGACAGGAATCATCAGGTAAAACTGAAACGTTGGAACTTCGACAAGAAAGAAGGAAAAACGACCATCGGACGCGATTGCAAGTCCGGAAACAGCGACGAGCCATTGAAGAGGCTTGAAAATTGCGCCTGATGAGAGATAGGCAAATCATCGGACATCTAACAGTCCGGCATGAGTGACTGGACGTCGAGATCATCGAGCAAGAGTAGACGCTCGGAATATTAGAGGATGAAAGAGAGAAACCATCGGGCGTGGAAGTCCGGAACGTCTGACAGAATCAACAGAATTCGAACGGGAAAGGAGACTAAAGAAAGAAGAGACTATGAAGAGACAAGGTATGTGACATTGAAACCGACACGTCAAGACGGAGAACCCCATTCTTCCGGAGCTTGGAGCGAGCTTTGATAGCAAGGACATGATCAAGAAATGGCTGGTTCCGACTCGATTGGCTTCAGTCCTCGCCTAAAACAGCTCTGCGGGCCGCTCGATTTTACTCCATTGAAGGACCTTGGAAGTTTTCATCAATACGCAATTCGGTTCCGTTGTCTTGCAGGCTCCCCTGTTGTTCACGTTGTGTTTCGATGTAAGCTCTTTGCGGATTCCTTGACAGGGGCCCCCTATGCCAGAAAGGGTCTTTCTCTGATTTTGGCACCAAGGTCGTATATGGCCTGCTTCCTTGGGGCTGATCCTCCAGCGACTTTCCTTCCCTTTCATTGCGTATCTTCATTGCTTCAATCAAGACATCAACAGTATGTAGGTTTGTTCCTGTCTTGCCTTCACTGTTGTCGACGATCAAGTTCTTGCAGTCATGGCCTTCGTTGTCTTTGATGAGAGTCGATGCCACCGGCCAATCTGGCGGGACGCGTAAGTATCTTGGTGGCAACGATGTGTCGTCGTCACAGGTCGTCGAAGGTAATGTCGCATTGCTTTGACTTCTCGAGATGCGAACTTGCCTACTCCATGATGTTAGCAAGTCCCCAAGCCGGTGTCGATTCGATCACTTACTTCGAAGAGCTTCCGTTTTCGTCGAACGCCTGACAATATTTTTTCCTGTAGCCTACTTTGAGTCATGATTCTGTTGCTCTCCTTGTAGGTAGGAGTCCTTGGTGTCATCAGATTAAAATCTTTTGCTGGATACTTCGATCGAGGCCAAGAGATTGCGACACTGCGTACATGACAGTCAGTAACAACCATGCTTCCGGCAACAGAAGACTGACCTGATTCAGCGACCTTAGCTCAATGAGTTTGTGCTCTGCCAGTGACGACACCACCCTGACAGGCAGAGTTGGTTTCTTTTGACTTTCAATATTGCGGACGCCGGCCACCCTCGACCTCGACGCCGTTGTGGCTTACTTGCGAGACCAGTCGCACTGCGACATGCCCAAACGTCGTCGACAGCTGTTTCATGGCATCAGTATGAGCACTGTGGAGTATTTGCCTCCTATCTTGAGATCATGGAAGGTTCGTACGAGTTCAACAAGTCGTGCAAGCGTTTGACGCTTATTAATTTTTCGACCTGCAGTGCTCAGCGTCAGTAAGTATTCGAGTCATCCAAAAGACGAACATTGTGCGTAGAATTCCCCTTGCTTACCTAGTCTCCGACGTTGTCGCTCCCAACGACCGAAACCCCTCTGCTGTCTTCACAGCTGTCACGTCAGCGAGCTCCACCAAGGATGGTGCCTCTGAATGGGCCGTTTCCCAGCCGTGAAAGGGATGTGTTGGCCATAGAGAGAAGTCTTCGCTCACACAGAGGTGCTGTGCGTGTTTTGCGTCGAGGGTGTCGTCTCATCGTGACACGAGGGCCTGCGAAGAGGCAACGCAGTCAGCCCCTGGCCAGGTAAGTCGTCCCACCGCAAGGATCTCTGCTCGCGGCGGCAGTAGCAGTGCAAGAGAAGCCATACCTGTCACTGGGAAGTGTTTGAGGGTCGTTTGCGTTGCCGGTGGGGAGGCACCGCTGAGGTTTGCGTCGTCCGCTGGCTGGCGGTGCGTAAGGGGCAATCGTCAGTGCAGCTCCGCTGGCGAACAGCGTTGCTGTGGACTCGAAGGCTGCGAAGAGCTATGAGAGGAATGCCATGGCAGTGTGAGCAAGAAGAGTGGGTGTGGTGGTGATGGGTAGAGGGGTGGGCGAGATGGAGGTAAGTTGGTGACTGAGTTTTCTGCCGGGGGGCAGGAGTTGGCTTCACAGGAACAAGACTGACCCAACATAGCAGGACACACACGAAAGGGCTCAGCAAACAGGCAAAACGAGATGAAACTCCGTATTCTCTGGCACGACTTTTCGTATTTCAGCTTTCATAAACACGTAGCTCATCGGTATCAGTGGACTGGCAATCCTAAAGTTCGTTCCCCTGATCCGACTCCTTGAGCGTGTGTAAACGACCGCTGCAGTATGCCTCCCTAGTTGTCTTCTTTGCAAAATACTGGCTGCTCAGGATCCATGAGATGCCCATCGTCGATGCATCCTTGCCTTGAGCGACGGTCAGCCCCTTTCGTGGTTGCTTGTAGACACATCTTTTGCGTCAGGCGCTGAAAGATGTCCAGTCTATCCCTCAGCTTCACACTCTCCTTCCACCCTCTTGCCCTTTGTCTTCTCCGTCTTGCGAGTCTTCTCAAAGCCAGAGCAGTCCCTGAGGAGCGTTACTCGTTTTGCATCCCTCCCATGGACGGCTGAGACACGCACGATGCTCTATCCTTTGCCTGCAGCAGGTCGTTACCCTACCTCAGGTACCCCTTTCGACACTGGTGAATGTTGGGAGAACCTCTTAAGCGGTTATGCCACCTGTCATCTGGCCAAAGGGACCTGGGAGGGAAGGAGGATGCCACTGTCCGGCACTCACGTGTAGTTGGGCCTAGACTGAATGGGTCTGGTGTCGCCAAGCATATTGGAGAGTGGAAGGCAGGCCGATTTTGAACGTCATGCCATCCCTCTCTCTCCCCTCCAGAATCCACCACCAACCGACAAACCACAAAGGCAAGCCCTTTCGTCTGCCCCCCCTCGCTGTCCTTCTCTCCGTCAACATCCGCACCTAGCTGCTCACTCTTCGACTTCTCTCATGGACCGTGGGCTGAGGGTCAAGGGGAGGCGGAGGAGGCCGTTTGGAAGCTACACTGCACCATCCTGCTCCAGCTGCTGGCGCTGACGACTTGATAGGGGAAGACACAGATTGATCGGAAAGCAGCATGGAGCCTACAAGGTACGGCTCCTCCTTGGGACACTTGGAGCACCTCCTGGAGGCTCTCGTCGACCTCTCGATGTCCCTCTCCTAATGCATCCCGCTGACGAGCTCAACAGCAGGTACAAGTCTGGCGCGGCAGTGGCATGGTGGAAGGGTAAAACGTGGGTACTCTCATCTTGTCACTCCTCCCCCTCTGGCACTCCTGTGGAGTTGCAGCAGCTCCGTCCCAGACTCTCACCTGTCCCAATTCGGGCTAGTGGCTGATCATGTGACAGGCCTCTCTACTTATTCCCGACGTGCTGTGTGCCTGCGGACCCTCTCCTGACCTTTCCACTTCCACCAGGCAAGACAACGTGGGCCAAAGCAATCAACGAAGACGGTGAGTACAGCTCCTCCTCAGTCGGCTATTGCACCTCCAGCCCCAGCTATTACATCCATTGCACATCCAATCCTTCTCGTATCAGCCCCAGCAGTACTCTGTCTTCTTGCATTTGCACCTTGCTGGGGCAGAGTTGGGATCTGATAATTCAAGTTCGCGCTCTCAAAAGGCCACCTTCTGCAGCGCCGAGAACAGCAAGAGCTCTGCATCCACCTTCTCGTCTGAACTTTCTTCCACCTTCCACCCACAACCTCCACAACCTCCACCACCCACCTGCATCTTCTCTTCAACCCACTTCAACCCATCAACATTCGTTCAATTTTGATCCACCACCATCACTCACCAGCTCAATCAACTGCATCAAAGGCTTCTTGCAAGCTGTGTTCTTGAGGTACACCACATCACCCTGCTACTACCCTGCACTCACTGTTCCCTTTGACTTCAACTACTCTCTTGCACTCAACCGCAACCCTCACCCGCAGCACTCAACTGCAATCATCATCATCAGCACTCAACTGCTTCATTCATTTCCCACATCCTGTTGTTTCCTCCCCCTTCACACCCAACCTATATCGTGCTTCCAACCTCGACGAGCACCCAGGCTTTTCTGCACTCCAAGCGCTTTTTTCTTTATCTACATTGCAACCCACTGCTCTGCCTCGAGATCATTCTTTTCTTCCACTTCGCTTCAGCCTGGCCCATCAATCAAAGGCACTGACTGACAGCTCACTCCAGTCCAACGAACGTCGACCTCTCTCGCTGCCGTCCAGGGCCATTCCACTGTCGAACCTGAACAAGTCGTCAAGTTCAGTCTGCTGATCGTCATGGCCGACGAATGGAACACCCCGAACCCCGACGCTTTCGAAACGTCAGCGATGGTCGAAGCCGTCGACGAAATCACTAACGAAGTCGCCGAGGGCTCCCAAGCTAGCGAGGTGGTCCCCTACGAGCCTCACCCAAACACACTCCTCACCAAGGAAGAGCTTGCGGCCAAGGCACGCGATTCCGGCTGGGTCGTGCCTCAGCCATACAACTACGATGTGTACACCTCTGACAACAAGGACGATGGCGAATGGGGTGCAAGCAGTGCCAAGTACGAGTGGAATGATGACTACGGTGAAGTCGGTCCAAAGATTCCCGAGCTCGAGGCGCAACTTTTCAAGGGAGAGTACACTATGCGCATAGGAGAACACCTGGAGAACATCAAGAAGTTCAAGGTCTTCGTCGAGGGTCCCGTAAATCTCGTGCCCATCGCATCAGTGAGGACTATCTACCTTCCTCTCTCTTGTCCGATATGGCTAACGCTTGACAGTTCGAAGATGCTGGTCTTCACCCCGCCATGTTGGAGAATGTCAACCTCTGCCAATACGAGTTCCCTACTCCGATCCAAGCTTACATCATCCCGACACTTCTCCTGGGATTCGATGTCGTCGCTTGCGCTCAGACTGGTAAGGCTCAAAAGCTGAGCTGAAGCACTGCTCATTCGCTAACACATGCCAGGATCTGGCAAGACGGCGGCCTACCTCATTCCGATCCTCTCCAAGTTGATGGGCAAGGCGAAGAAGCTTGCTGCACGACGTGCCCCTCGGGGCTTGGGCGAGCCTGTTCGCGGCGAACCGCTTGTCCTCGTCGTTGTCCCTACTCGCGAGTTGGCTGTCCAGATTTTCGATGAAGCGCGTCGCCTGTGCTACCGCACCATGCTTCGGCCATGCGTTGCCTACGGAGGCGCCCCTGTGGGTATCCAGGCGGACGAAATCAAAAAGGGTTGCGACATCCTCATCGCCACTCCTGGTCGTCTCATCGATTTCATGAACCGCCCAACTCTCCTCTCCATGAACCGTGTCAAGTTTACTGTCATTGACGAGGCGGACGAGCTGCTTACTCCCGACTGGGAAACAGAATTGCACCAGATCATGATGGGCGGTGATAGCAATGAAGACGCGGATCACATCTACATGCTGTTCTCGGCCACATTCCCCAAGGAAGCCCGCAAGATCGCCAAGAAATACCTTGCCGAAGACCATGTCCGCATCCGTGTTGGCCGTGCGGGCAGTACCCATGAGAATATCAAGCAAGAACTCGTCTTCGTTACTCAATCCCAGAAGAACGAGGCGCTCTACGACCTCTTGTTCGCCGTTCCACCAGCGCGAACCTTGATTTTCGTCAACTCCAAGAAACAAGCCGATTTGCTCGACGATTTCTTGTACAACCGAGATCTGCCTTCCACATCGATTCATTCTGACCGTACTCAGCGCGAGCGTGAGGATGCTCTGTAAGTTGCATCATGCCCATCACATCTTTTGCACAAGCTAACGAGATGTTCAAGCCGTGCCTTCCGCCATGGCGACTGTCCCATCATGGTTGCTACCGGTGTTTCTGCCCGTGGCATGGACATCAAGAATGTCAAGCATGTCATCAACTACGATCTCCCGGACAGTGACCACGGCGGTATCGACGAGTACATCCATCGTATCGGTCGCACTGCTCGCATCGGTAACGATGGGCTCTCGACCTCTTTCTTCAATGAGCGCAATGAGGACATTGCGGAAAAGCTTGTGAAGGTTCTTATTGAGTCGAAGATGGAAGTTCCCGACTTTCTTCAGCAGTATATGCCTGAGAACCCTGACGACATCAACTGGGACGACAACTCGCAGGATGACCCTTCAGATGATGAAGCAAAGGATGAGTGGGGTGCGGGTGACGGCGAAGGTGCGGCCGATGCCAATGGTGTGGATGATAGCTGGGGCGCCCCGGCCCAGACTGATGCCACTGTCGGCGCAGACGAGGCCTGGAACCCCGATATCTGATGACTTCGGCCTCGCATGGTGCATTGTTGAGTCTCTCTTCACCCAACATAATGCCGCGCATGCTTCAGAAGTGCTTTCCTCTCAGAGGCGCTCTTCACAAATCTTACTCTTGCTGGGCTCCATGACTTTTCTTTCTAAAATGGCCTCAATAGTCCTACCGTGTATCTGAGGATCACGTATCTACTGGGGTTCGATTTCTTTCCTTCTTTTTCTCTCTATTTCCTCAAGACGGGCCGGCCATGTCTGCACCTACTCTTCCGTAGCTAGGTCAGGATTTTGCATTGATCATCCCCAAAATGGCAGATATAGAGAACTCAGTGTGCATGTCGTTGCGGATGCTTGATTTTTTTCACGTGCAACTCAACCATCTCAAATTTTCCTGAGTGGGATGTCCAGAGTGTGGAGAGTACTGAAGCATTCTGCTGCTCACAAATACGTTGTTCAAATAAAGACTGATTGTGCTTGTTGCAATCGTCCTTCGAGTTGACGGCAACTAAGAGAGGTAGGTAAACACGCGGCGCGCAGAAAAAGCGGCCCACACAAACGCACAGACGCAAAACCATCGTTTTACATACAACTTTATACACAAATCCATATTTTTCTGTCCACAACAATAATATTATTGCTTGTAATTATGATTGTATACTACCACCCTGTCATTTTACCCCCTGCCTGCTTCAGATCTCTGAACCGTTGCGGCATTGATAGTATCCACTTGTTTATCATTTCCTGCTTCATATGATGGTCCCAGTACTCCTGTAATAGCTGCATTGTATCCTGAGGATCCCAGTGCTCAAAAGGTCGTACATAAGCCTTTGCCGGTTGCCAGACATTCTCAATAATAGCCATATCTGGCGATTGTGCACAGTTGAAGAAGTATTTAAGCCCATGATTCTTCTTCCATTTGCGAGCTTTGCTATTAGGGCCAGTACCATGAGCACCATCACGATCCTCTTCAAGAACGAACTTGTCCCCGCGTTCTATCCATAGTTTGACTTCTTTTTCAAGGATCTCATTGATGTAGACCTCTGTGGTCATCTTTCCGTTGTTGTTGGTAGGAATATCATAAAAGATAAGCTTAGATTTGAAGTTATATCCAA
>ML977137.1:281316-412577 GCA_010015705.1 Aulographum hederae CBS 113979 | reverse complement strand
ACTCCATCGAACTTGCTTCCAGTTTTGCGGATCTGGATAACGTGATAGCATGGCATCTGCATAACTGAGCCGAAGTGTGACTATCCTAGGCGGTAGATAGGACTTCCGTGCGGCAATATAATGGCCATATCCCCATTCTTTAAGCTCGCGATACAGCGTGTATGGATGGCAATCCAGGTTGCAATGCCATGCTAGAGTGGTCCACGAGAGCGATCTCTCTTCGTTGTAGCGGCTCTCAATCTCTATAAGGATCCCTAGAGTCGTTTCTAGGTCGATAATTGACTGGGCTCCGCGTGTGTCAATCTCTGCTGCATTGTGGAAGGTACGGTTGTTGCCATGGACCTGGTCGTTCGATTACCGGATAATACGCTTCCCAGCCGTCTCAGATACTCCAAGCTCTTTGAAAACAGCCCGTAGATTGGTTTTCCCATTCCATACACCAGTACTTTTGTAGATAGCTACTCCTCCACGAATCCTGGCGCGTTGCGGTGTTGTAAGATGTTTGTGTGATGCGTTCGCAATTTTTCTGTCATGTAAGGATTGATTGGCTCTTGTTAATGCCGGCATTATTGTTTGAACATAAACCGGGTTGTGGTTAAAAAGTTGTAGTGTAATTAAGATGCCTGTTTTCTAGAAAAAAACGTGTTGTGAGGCACGTGCGTTGTGTGGGCCGCTTTTTTATTTCACCGCGTGGTAAAGTAGGTTTAGGTACCTCCTTACATAAGCTAGGTAGCGATCTAGGATGTCGCGCCGGAACCGGTGCCGGGACCGGCCTCGTGACACTTGAACTCCGTACGCCACGATCAATCTCAAGAACTACAGTAGTGGGCAGGTTTCTTCGGAGACGTTGTCCTCAGCCTACCGTACCTTACGAATGCTGACTGACGTTGCAATTAGGTGCTGACGGTTTCGCAAGATCTAACATGGGAGTCATTATTGCATGTTGGCTGATTTGTCTAGGTCCGGGGAAACAAGCTTTCATTCAAGCCTTTTTGACTGGTGTCGCGGTTGGGACGTCATTGACGGCAGCCAATTCAACGGGAATCCTTGAATGATATTTCAGTCTGGATGTTTCCATTAGTTAGTGCGCGCGATGTCTACGGTATGCTTGATGGCTTCGTGACGAGAAAGAGTTTCGAAAATAGGAGCCTTTAACTTAAAGTTGGGGATTATTTCTCTTGAAGTTCTTCCCAGGTTCCATTGGAACCAGGGTGGCGCAAGCCCGACTACTCACGTGCCACTGTCCAAAAATCCCCGAAAGCCGTTCACCGGGACCGCAGTCTTTGATTTTCAACCAGCGCTTCCGGCGGCACTATCGTCCCGATTCTCTCAATGCCTCCCAAGAGGCACATCACGCTGTTCCCGATTGCCGAAAAGAGGCACAGGCAGGCCTCCTGGCCGTCTTTCGGATCCGACGGCACTGTGGCGACATGCCGGGTTTAAGGGTTTTTACTGCGCGTCCCGCCGCTGTTATGCCCGAATTACGTCGCCTGTTCCCCAATCCATTGGGTTGGATGCGCTGCCTGAGTCGTCGGTGTTGATGGCGCGAAGCCGAAATGGAGCTTAGGGGGAGTGGTGCTGGCCGTTCGGCTGGGCATTAAATAGTTTGGCGCGTCCGCCTTGGGAGGAGAAGGTAAAGTCAAGTCATCGTTCTTG
The DNA here is from genome assembly GCA_010015705.1 of Aulographum hederae CBS 113979. NCBI lineage: Eukaryota > Fungi > Ascomycota > Dothideomycetes > Aulographales > Aulographaceae > Aulographum > Aulographum hederae. Next base: position 410,921 of record ML977137.1, on the reverse strand, counting down.
TCTGCTGAAGCCGGTTGTTCTACCTGGCTATCTTCCTCCTTTATCTTTTGTCTACAGAGTGCATATCTTGACAAGGACCCTTGCCACACGAGCTGTTGTTGGGACAATCAAAGATTTTACATCATAATTCCATCTGCAAAGAAAGAGCTTGGGATAACTCGACTACATTTCCTCCACACCGTCGACCTTCTTCGGGCTTGTAGCGATTTTCCAACATGGCGCCCTCGCTATCCCGAACGTCCAGCCGTGTTTCATCCTCCAGACGACCATCTCGATCCCGGTCACGGCCTAGGAATCCCGATCAAGCAAGTCTGCACTACATCTATTCCAACCATTTCTTAGACGACCATTCCCTGTACCACGGGCGGCAGTCAGATGAGGAACTTGAACAAGCACGTACTCGCGAGGAAACTGGCCATGCAAATGCGGTAAATGACGACTCACATTCTCTGTCCGAGAAGACATTAGCTGGAACCCCGATTGAGCCATCTTCACATTTCCGTGGGAAAACCGGAGATCCAGCGATGCAGGTCAGTGATGCGGAGAAGATGGAGGAAGAAGAGGAGGCGAGGATGGATAGCGACGAGGAGGTAGACGAGGTCATTGATGGAGTGGCCTGTGAGAGGGATGTTGAAGCTGGGAGGCTTGGAGGGAACCTGGAGAAGAAATCGACAACAAGAAGTGCGAAAGACCCCAACTTGGTATGTGCTTCGAGTCACCAGGCCCATAAGAAATGCTAACAAATGTATAGGTCACGTGGGATGGGCCAGATGACCCAAAGGACCCAAAAAATTGGACCTTCAAGCGGAAATGGGCCGCCACGTTCATCGTGTCATCTTTCACATTCATATCGCCAGTTTCGTCGTCCATGGTTGCTCCGGCTTTGTCCAGCATTGCAAGCGATCTACACATTACAGCCGAAGTCGAAAGTCAGCTGGTCCTCTCTATCTTTGTCCTTGCGTATGCGGTCGGTCCTATCATTTTGGGACCATTGTCGGAGATGTATGGCCGAGTTCCAATCCTCCAGCTCAGCAATCTGTGGTTTCTGGCCTGGAACCTTGGCTGTGGATTCGCGCAGAGCAAAGAGCAGCTACTCGCCTTTCGCTTTCTGAGTGGCCTAGGAGGATCTGCACCGCTGGCCATTGGTGGAGGAACACTAAGTGACTGCTGGCGAGCTGAGGAGAGAGGCAAAGCCATCAGTGTGTACAGTTTAGCTCCCTTGCTTGGACCAGCAGTAGGGCCATTGGCGGGAGGCTTCATTGCGGAGAATACGACCTGGAGGTGGGCTTTCTGGTCTGTATCTGCCGTCGACGCGCTGATTCAAGTCTTCGGGTTCTTCTTCTTGCAAGAGACGTATACTCCAGTTTTGCTGAAGAGGAAGGCGACGAGATTGAGGAAAGAGACTGGAAACGAAGACCTGCACACTGAATACGAATCTCCGGACAAAACTTTCACGAAGGTCATGAAGACATCCCTACTCCGCCCCTTCCGCCTCCTCTTCACCCAACCCATCGTCATCGTTCTCTCCGTCTACATGGCCTACCTCTACGGCCTCATGTACCTCGTCCTCTCCACCTTTCCAGGTCTCTGGGAAAACCGCTACAACGAATCCATCGGTATCGGTGGTCTCAACTACATCTCCCTCGGTATTGGCTTCTTCCTCGGCGCCCAGATCTGCGCCCCGCTCAACGACCGCGTCTACCGCGCGCTCAAAAAACGCAACAACGGCGTTGGGAAGCCTGAGTTCCGCGTCCCGCTCATGAACATCGGCGCCATGCTTGTTCCTATTGGCCTCTTTTGGTACGGCTGGTCCGCTCAGGCAAAGGTCCACTGGATCGTGCCGAACATTGGCGCAGCGATCATTGCGGCAGGGACTATTATTGGGTTCCAGCTCATTCAGACGTATATCGTGGATGCGTATACGCGGTTTGCAGCGAGTGCGATTGCGGCGGCGACGGTGCTGAGGTCGCTGGCTGGGTTTGGGTTTCCGTTGTTTGCACCCGCCATGTACAATGCGTTGGATTATGGGTGGGGGAATAGCGTGTTGGGGTTTATTGCGATTGCAGTTGGCATTCCGGCGCCTATTTTGCTGTGGAAATATGGCGAGACGCTGAGGGGAAAGAGCAAGTTTGCTGCTGGGGGAGGGTCATGAAAGTAAGAGGGGGTTTTGCGCACGTCATTTGCGATGTTGATGTTTTCCATTTTTGTGACTACAAAGCAAGCGATATAGCATTGGACTTGATTATTTACTAGTGGAGGATAGCACTACCTTCCTATAGCATCCACATTATTTTTCATCAATTGATATACAATCTAAACAAGGAGAGTTATAATCTCAAAGACAGGCCATATGGTAGAGTAGCAGAGCTGATGACTTCCCCGCGACTACTTGTCCATTGGGAAGTGGACTGTAATAATTCGACATTTTCCATAAAAGACCACTGGGGCATTTGACGGTCAGGTACTGTTCCGAGAATAATTTATTTCCCTTGCCTTTTCGAATTTATTTTTGTTTACGGGCACTTTGGGGAAGAGAGTCACGTGCATTGAAGCTGCAATTCGCGCGATGGCCCGTGCGCAAAAAGTAGCTTACCAGGTGAGCATCATCAACAGTTACGTCTGCGCGAACAACCACCCATCATGCCACAGGCTCCGATCACTGCTGAAAGCTTATGCCGGGCATTGAAGCCCAGCAACGGGCTTCGATGCAAACTTGCCTCCAAGCAGTGTCCTTCGCAACCTATCCAGACGCGCGCTTTCTCCAGACTGTCGGCATCCTCGAGAAGAACAGCTCTACAGCCTGCCACGCCGATACGACACTGCCAGAACGCATCCTCGAGCTTTGCTTCCCACAGTCAGCTACGACCCTTCTCTGAAACGTCCCGAAATGCCTACAAGACGGTTCAAGAAGCCCGCTCCCGCCAGCGATCCGGCCCTTTCTCGTGGAAGGCTGCCGTGCTCTTTGTCGTCACCGGCGCCGCCATGATCGTGTACTTTCAAGAAGAGAAGGCAAGGCTGGAGCGGAAACGAATAGCGGATGAGACCAAGGGCGTGGGCAAGCCGAAGGTTGGCGGGCCGTTCAATCTGATTGATCAAGATGGGAAACCTTTCAGCAGTGAGGATATGAAGGGGAAGTATGCATTGGTACGTCATGTCCACAGCTGGCCTCAATGGCTACGGGCAATTTGCTTACCAGTGTAATAGGTCTACTTCGGATTCACGCATTGTCCTGATATATGCCCTGAAGAGCTGGACAAGATGGCAGGAATGATTGATATTGTCAAGAAAAATACTGGCAACACACTGCTGCCTGTGTTTGTCACAGCAGACCCAGCAAGAGATACACCGGCAGTGGTCAAGGAGTATCTCAAGGAATTCCATCCGGACTTCATCGGGTTGACAGGATCCTACGACGACATCAAGCGCATGTGTAAAGTGTATCGAGTGTACTTCTCCACTCCACCAGAGGTCAAATCAGGACAGGACTACTTGGTAGATCACAGTATCTATTTCTACTTGATGGGTAAGCTCGCTGCCTGGTGACGACTGTAGCTATGGCTGATCGTGTTGTTAGATCCCGATGGTGACTTTGTTGAAGTCTACGGCAGGACTCACACCGCAGAGGAAGCGGCGAAGATCATGACTGACCACATCAAAGACTGGGAGAAGCCTATAAATCAAGGACTCCTCTCGGAGGCACGCACAAAGGCGGTGATTCCAGAAGGAGATCCCCACGACCCAATAGTATCTTGACGCCGCTGAAGCGGCCATGATGACACAGGAGTTCGTGAAGCGAGATCTTGTTGATCATTGACGTTGTCTTGCAGACTCTCCGCGATTCTCGTAGATCTTCTGTACCTGTCAAAGTCGCGCGAGCGACTTGATCCGAGGTATTTCCTCGGAGCAGATCCTGTTCCTTCTCACCCCAGAGACGTGGAAAACAATCGACTTTGTAGCATATCTGTACGATAGATGTACATTCACCACTTCTCGATTTCAGTCGCTCATGTCCGCCTCATACCACGTCCGGGCGTACCTCGAGATGCGGCACAGATGGTGATCCCTGGATTATGGGCAAGGGATGGACTGCCCAAACCCTACAGATAGATGAAGTCACCCGAGGTTGTGGAAACCTTGCGCACTGGACAGTCCGCCGCGCGCGTGGGGAGTGCATATCGCTGCCCATGCTGTCTCTCATCTCGCTTTCCTCGTCTGACCCTGTCTATGATCATCTCGCTCAGTCCTGTTCATCTCTGCAACCAGGCCTATGTACATCAACCCTAAGCCAGACTTTTTTCTAATTTTGGCTTTCCTTCGTCTTTGTCCAGATCGCGAGTGATAGCAACGAGCTTAGCGAAGAGGTTCCAAATCGGTCTTTTTGCTGTTCGGATACCGTCGGCAAAATACCGAATCCTTCGCCCTCGAAACACGAGGTCTTATCATAGAAAAATTATCGCACATACTCGGTGTCGGGACGGACCGATATTTGTTCAATTCTTCGGGCTTTTTACGCTGGAGAGAACGCTCTCGAGAAAGCCGCAAAAGCCACAGCTGCAAGGGCCCCATACTCGAAGCGACCTATTAATGTATTTCGCGCCGCAATACGCCCTGTTCTTCTACGGTTGAGTGGAGTGAGATAGGATATTTCCCCGCCCAGCGACTCAATTTACTTTCCGCGCATCAGCAATCCCCGGTGCCCAGAACAGCTCACAGGACCAAGCGACAAACAAGTAGTGTGGCTGAACGGAGGAAGCTTGAGTAGTAATGGCGCCGTTGCTTCGCATGACCTTAAGCCGCCATTTGCCTTTGCGGCTAACTTTACGACCTTCCGGAACAAGCAGGAGGTCAGGCTTTTGGCGGCAGCCCAATGATAGCTGTCTGCGCGCTTAAACCGACGGCGCCGACCTGGGGTTCCAAACGGCAGCATGTCCGCTTTCGACACCCTTGCCCCGGCCACTGCTTGCTCCTGATCTGCATGTTAAGGCTCCCCGGACGCAACACACAGTCCTCCCATGATATATCGCCCTTGGCGAGGCCAGCCAGCTTATCGTTCCCTCTCCGAGTCTCTGGGATCGCTCGACCCTCGTACTACATCCATGTGGGTGGGGTCCAGACGGTGCTGATTGTTGCGGTACTGAGGTTGCGCCTTTCTTGCTTTGCCTGTGTCGCCTCGCGCTCGTCTTTTGAGGGAACGATCACAGAGAAGCGACGTCAAGACTAAGTTGTCACCGAATCACGACTCACGCCGGTTGTGGTTGGAATGGCGAAGATAGTCCCGCCATAGTCGCCGCCACACCCGCCTGCACAACGACGCCGACCACCTCCAACCCCGCGATCCTTGGCAGGCTTTGTGACCCTAAAAATCGCATTTAAAGCTTCATGGATACGACATGGAGCAACATCGGTGCGTGCCGGGGGGCGCGCCCACCTGGCCTCTTGGGGAGGCGTTGTACCAACGGGCAACAGCTTGTTGCCAAGAAGCATTCTGGGCCACCGTCGAACCCGCCAAACCCGTCTCATTCGGCGCCTCCGTGCAGCTTGTATGGCGGCAATGTTCAAATCAGGCTCGAGGGGGCATGGAGAAAAGCACTGATGTGGTTACATGGTGTAGCACTCCGGCGCCCCGGGACCCGGTGGCTGGTGGTGGTGGTGGAAGTGGAGTAGTTCCCTACTGACAGATAGCTCTAGCTCTCTGGAATCTTGGCCCGTCGATGCCCGCTGCGGCGTTGCAACACTCCACTCCTCCAGCTCCCGCAGGTCCAGGGCGGCGCTTCAATGGGCAAAAGGCGTTGCGGCGACGTCAATGTGGCAAGGCTTGATTGCATTTGGGCCACCTCTCGTGTTCCTCCCCTAAGCTCAGAGGGGAAGGCCGCCGCACGACTGACCTTCTGCCGTCCTTCCATGCATACGCCTGGCCAATAATGCGCTCGAGAAGAGGGGGCAAGGGTGCTGATAAAGGTCCAAATGCGTGTGGAAGCTTGATCAATCATAGTCCATGGCCCGTCAGACCGCGGCAGATCAGAGCGCGCTGGTGCTGGTGCAGCCCATTTGCACCAGTTACCAAGAACTGTAACCCGCCGTTCAGAATGAACCCGTCTGGAGTATATTACACAGCTGTGTGCCCCCTCTCGACTCTCTCGCGATCGACTGCGACTGCGACTGCTATTGCTTCGACTCGACATCTAACCCCACCCCATCTTCCTTCGACGAGCGCTTCAACACAATGGCCTCGTCCGATCTCGTCCACGAGCAGCTTGCTCCTGGAGGACACATCAACCCCAATGTGTAAGTCCACCCATTGCATCACAACGTCGTACTGGCGAGTCTGGTGGGGCATGGTACTCACAATATACCCATCAGACCACCTCTCACCGAGAAGGAAAATGTCTTCAACACTCCCTATCCCCGGAAGTCTTCCAGCTCTGTCAACGAAAAGGAAATCGACGTCTCCGAGCGGCCTGTCGACGGCTCTGAGGGTGGAGATTTCATCCACGACCCCTTCGTGCCATTCGACAACCTGCCAGAAGAGCGCCAATGGATCCTGACTATTCGTGCCATGTTCGTTGGCTGCTGCTGTGGTGCTTTGGTCAATGCCTCCAACGTCTATCTTGGCTTGAAGACCGGATGGACGTTCTCTGCTAACCTCTTCGGTGTATGTAATCACTTGTCTTCCAGTTGCAACTTATTTGACTAATCAACCACTCCAGGCCATTGCTGGTTTCGCCGTCGTCAAGTTCTTCTCGACCACCTTTGGCGAGAACTTCCCCATCCTCGGTGGCAGCTTCGGTCCTCGTGAGAACAACATCATCCAGACAGCCGCAACGGCATCTGGTGGTCTGTCCTCCGTCTTCGTCTCTGCTCTGCCAGCTCTCTACCAGCTACATCTCCTCGACACCCCGGCCAATGACTTCTGGCGCATCGTCTCCTTCACCGCCGTCGGTGGTTACTTTGGTTTCTTCTTCGCCACGCCTCTGCGCAAGTTCTTCATCATCTATGTCGCTCGCGAGCTTCAGCTTGTCTTCCCCACTCCCTCTGCTACTGCCATGACCATTCAGAGCATGCACGAGGCTGTCAGTGGAGCGGCTATTGCTAAGCTGAAGATGAAGGCTCTGTCCATCGCTTTCACCATCGCTCTCGTCCTCCGTGTTGTTTCGCAATACGCGATTGGAATCCTCTGGGACTGGCACATCTTCACCTGGTAAGTTATAAGGCTGTCAATGTTTGTCGCTTTCTCATACTAATCCGTCGTTCAGGTTCTTCATCTGGGGCAACTACAACAACCAGGCTCTCCACGTCGAGAATTGGGGCTGGTTGCTCGAATGGACCCCCGCTTTCATCGGCGCTGGCATGCTTGTCGGCCTCAACGTGGCCATCTCCTTCTACGGTGGCAGTGTTATCGCTTGGGGCATTATCGGACCCACTCTCGTTCACTACGGCGCCGCCTTCGGTGGATCCGCCGCACCTGACGACCCAAAGTGGGAGGGATACATCAACTACGCGTCTCTCTCCTCCAAGTACTCGACCAAGGACCACCCCAGCCCTCGCTTCTGGATGCTCTGGCCCGGCGTTCTTTGCATGATTGCTGTTTCTTTCACTGAGCTGCTCCTCCAATGGCGCGTGTTCCTCATTGCTGGCAAGGCGCTCGCACGTGGTACCGCCAGCGGTATCGCTGCGATCGGAAAGGCATCTGGCAAGGACTACCCGCGTCTTCGCGCGTTTGGCCACCAGAGTGATGAGAACGCTGTTGAGGATCCCGCCGCCGATGAAGAGCTGGTCAAGATGTGGATGTGGCTGCCTGGCCTCATCGCGACTATCATCTGTACCTGCGTCGTCATGGGTGTGCAGTACGACATGCCCATTGGCATGTCCCTGCTGTCCATCTTCTTGGCTTTCTTCTTCTCGTTCCTCGCTGTCCAGTGCGCTGGTGTCACTGGTGAGTCCGCTATAATCAACTACGTTCTATCCATACTAACAGAAAGTTCAGATATTACCCCTCTCACCGCTGCCTCTAAGGCCTCCCAAATCGTCCTTGGTGGCGCCACAAAGGGCGAGCACTGGGCCGCCGACCACGCCCAACGCCTCAACCTCCTCGGCGGCGCCGTCGCCTCCATGGGCGCCAACCAAGCCTCCGATCTCGTCTCCGACTTCCGCGTCGGCTTCCTTCTCCGCACCCCGCCCAACCAGCAATGGCTCGCCCAAGGCGCTGGCACCATCGTCGCCGTCTTCCTCGCGCCCGCCATGTTCGTCCTCTTCGCCAAGGCCTACCCCTGCATCATCGACATGGACGCCGACGTCTGCCCCTTCTCCGCACCCTCGGTCTCCGCCTGGCGGGCCGTCGCGGTCGCCGTCACCGACCCCACGTTCCCGGTTCCTACGTCTTCGGGCATCTTCTCCATCGTCTTCGCCATCTTTGGCGCGTTCATGGTGCTCATCCGTCACTACGTCTGGGTCGGCAAGCTCGAGTGGGTCCGCACTTATCATCCCAATATGATGTGTATCGCGCTCGCGTTCGTTCTTCCTCAGACCTACTACGGTCTCGCTATGATCATCGGCGCTGTGCCCTGCTTCTTCTGGGCCAAGAAACATGCCAAGAGCTTCGATGTTTACGCCTATGCCATCGCCGCGGGTCTCATTGCCGGTGAGGGTATTGGTGGTGTCGTCAATGCCATTTTCCAGGTTGCGGGTATTTCGGGCGATATTTATGGCAGCACTATCGCGTGTCCCGCCGGGCTCTGTTAGATGTGGCGACAGCGGGTTTATAATATTTCGGGAAAGATCTGGGGAGGGAGAGGTGGAAGCTGTATTTAGAGGATGTGTTGGGACTTTTGTTCTGTTTTGAGATACCACAGGTGCCGGACATTGTAGCGTGGGTGTCGCTGTATAATGACTATTATGAAAAGTTTTAAAATCATCATTCCGTCGTTCTTCTTGTACTATTGCACACTGTGACGCAACCTTGCACGCCTTGGACATTTCTTATAAGTTCCTTCTCGTATTCTTGATCTTCACGATTTTCTGGCACCATATCTGGTGGCCTGTCTCTGCTACCCTACGAACGATCTCGAACCTAGAGAGCTCCGAGCTTTTATCCCTCGTAGGGTAGCAGAGACAGGCCACAGGTGTCACTCTCTGACTTTCCGGGGCCATAGCTGGATTGAGTATCCTGATGTTATGAACAGATCTAAGAATATATACATTGTTCTCTTTCTTCATCTTTTCTCTATATTACATCAACTCAAACCTCTCTTGTCAATGCATACCGAATCCTCCGTCCACGCTTCTTAATGCATACTGAATCCTTCCTCTCCACGCTATCACGTGACTGTCAATTTCTTTTCACCGTCACTTCTGGCATCTTCCCCCAATAGTCTGGTGGGATCATCACCCTCGGCGGAGAGCGGCCCCATTGTACCCAAACGGGATTTTCTTCGGATCGGTGATGACCATCCAGGTCTTCACGAGTGCTATGTCCCGAGTTATTGGCAGCTAATCAAGCCTCGCAAAGGCAGCAGGATGGAGGGGCATACTTACACTCTTGTTGCTATTCTTTCCTTGGCAATGGGCTCGAAGCTGGCAACCACGTGCCGGAAGCGCAGATATTTGGCCTTCTTGATGTCTGTGGCGAGATCGATGTTGGTGCGGTTGTCCCGCGTCGGCACGACGGCGTTGAGGTCGGATGCGCTGGCGACTTCGAAGTAGAATTGGGGCTGTGCCCAGATCCAGAAGGCGAGGTGGACGAGGTAGGCTCCGTCGAACCTGGTGCGGATCCTGTCCATTTGCGCCATTTGCGCCAACCTGCGGTTGAAGGCCGCCGTGCTGATCTTGTCGACTTGCTTCTCGCTGCGGATGACGAGCGTCTTGCAGTCGTTTTGGAGCTCGAGGAGGAGGTAGTCCGGGCTCAGGGGGTCGTCGGCGCGGAACTTGAGGAAGGCGACCAGGATCTCGATGCTGCGGAGCCACGCGAGCTCGATGCTTCCGCGCCATTGCAACGGGCTGAAGTCATCTTTGCACAGCTTGAAGGTGGTGTCTTCACACCAGAGGGACAACGCCTCTCTGCGGATCTGGGAGCAGACGCGGGTGATGACGGGAGTGCTCGCCGCGGTGATGGTGGTACGTCGGATCAAGCCTTCGCCGGAGGCGGTGAGGACGGGCGTCTTCCTCGTGCTCATGTGAGGTGGCAGGGTGAGGAAGTAAATCTTGTTGCGCAACTCCCCTGAGATGGCGAGGAGGTAGCACTTGGTATCGCCGGCGTTGGGTTCTTCGACAGAGGCCATTGTGCGGGTCTGTAGTCGGTGGTTCGATGGTTCGATGGAGTGAGATGTGGAAGCGAGAGAGAGAAAGAGAACGTGACGGGGGGAGAAAGAGAAAGAGAGGTTGAGCGTGAGTTCAGAAGAAGTGCCTGTGCCAAGCCCGAGAATTGGGTCAAAGTCGCGTCAATACCACGTCTCGGTCGCCGCAGCAGCCTGTGATTTTAGATACTATACGTTAGTGAAGACTGAAGATAGAAAAATTATTCTAGATTGCCGAGAAAGAAGAAAGTATTAGCTATAATCGAACGCCATCTGTGAAGTCGGCTGAAGTGAACTATTAATTCCAAGGCTGATACAATGGAGGAAATACATAACGATTCTAAGCTTAGGGGTGGGACATTCCCTACTTGCTTCGAGGGAGTGAGACTGTTGCGGGTGTAAATAGCTGAAGTGAGGCGGGTTGAGGTGAGGCGAGAAGAGGTTGGGAAGGTTATGTAATCAGAGATCACGTGTACATTATCCTCCGACTCCCACCGCCTCAGAAAACACATAGATTACATCTGTAAAATCAAGACATGATGGCCTCGCCTTCCCGTAAATTGGACAAAATGAAATGGTAAACTACGCTTGGATTTCGAGAATTGCAAGTTTTTGAGGGGCCGATCACCTCAAAACATGGCGCTGGATGTCGTAGCTCTAACATGACTGTTTGGCCCACTTGCGTTTGCATCCTCTTCGCATTTTAATTTATACTATGCCGTATTTTTTAATGCCAAAAGAAACTGTTGCAGAGAGCGCTCTCTCTCGCGTAGATGGCCGAAGTCGGCTACATCACGTGAATCCAGGCTCGCGATGACCCCACCCTCATCTCTCCGCTCAGATAGTATCAATACAAGCAACTTCTCAGCTCTGTACAGAGCGAGCACCCCCACACTGAGTTACCGCTGCATTTCCTGTGACCTCTGCCTCTTGCGAGCAAGGCCGACCTGTCCTGCAACAGAAACAAATGAATTTCTGCTTACTAAACCGTCAATCAATCAATAGCGACCCCATATTGTATTGTATTGAATTGTTTGCCACTCTGGTTATGTATTTTCCTAAAGACTGATTCGCCGTCTCCACACAGATTGCAAGTAGTACACTTTAGATGTCCGATGTCTAATTAATGGTAAGACGAGACGTCTAGTCACCCACAGATGTAGAGTAGACATCGATCGCGTTTGAGGCAAGATTAGAGTCTTAGACGTCCAACCACTTGCAGATGCGAGTAGATATCGGATCTGATGCAAGAACAGACGTCTAACCGCTTGAATATAGGTACCTCAGCCTATACGCATATTCCCAACAACTCGAAGGCCGCTTGACTTTTGCCTTAGATATTAGAAATGGACACATGTAGGCTCATCGTCGTCTTTGGGCCGCTGGGAGGCGAAATCGTATGCATACTGTCATTAATTCGTATCTCTGCGTTCTGTCTCATCACCTTCCTGGCTCCGACTCACAACCTCATTCTCTTTCTTCTTTCACTCTGCCACCTATTTTCTTCTTCTTCTTCTTCTTCTTCTTCCATCGACTTACCTCCACCCTCTCTAGTTGCCCTCTCTCACCACGCTCATCACTTCACGATGAACACTGAGGCAACCATGGAGCCATCCATGGGCCTGACTAACTCTTCTTCCATCTATGCTCTATACAAGAGATGCACAGGGATTGTGGTTCGATATCTGAGCGAACAAGCAATGGCGCGAGGTTGCCTCTTCAAGTCACCACCAAGACTCACCTTGAAAGAGATTCAGATCGCCACAATAGCATTGGTGAACCACAAGGTGGTGCCACCTCCGGAGGTCTACTGGGCGCTCAGAGATGCAATCTCAAATCGAATCTCCGTCGCGAAGACTTATCAAAGTCAAAGTGGCGAATTCACTGAGAAGGACACCTCGCATGCTCGCTTCACATCAGAGTCAGAAAGAGACAGACATATCGTTTTGATGAATGAATGACTAATGTCGAACGCAGGTTGATAAATGTTTACCATACCCTGTTCCCCAAGCCGACTGCAAAAGCTGCTTCAGACTCCAGCTCTCAACCAGACGAGCATGGACTCAATTCTGGTATCTACCACCTTCTACTCACCGTTTCAAATGAGCAAGAGAGTGAAGAGTTTGCGGGAGATAGCAAAGCCTCTGGAGCGTATGGGGAGCGTCCTGCAGCCGCAGATCATGAGCAGGAACCAAACGCTGAAGTTGGGGACGAAGAATCGCCCGCTCCGGGCATTGAGGGTGACTACTTTATGGAAGACGTTATTGCTCTCGAGCGACTTCTCGTATGTTCTAGGAATTTTCTGCAGCTTTATACCCTTTTACTAACTCTTTGCGCGAAGTTTTTCGACGCGGTCATGATGTACCTCAAGAAACAATGGCGGCGGGCCCGAGACGGCGAGATCTCAATCATGGTCGCAGCATGGGCAACAAATATCGCTGTTGCTGCAATGGCGAGATTAGAGAACCACTGGCGTCAACTTTCAGTTTGCCAAGGCACCAGGGATCTGCTCGCTCTCAACATGTCGTGGCAGACGGACGAAGAAGGATTCCGGGAATTTCGAAAGGCTCTTAACATCGACGCTACGCAAGGCGACAGGTTTCTCTGCGGGGATGGCTTCTCCTCTTCACTCAATTCCCTTCGAGACTACGTGGGCGACTTGATTCAGGTTATCCCAAGGCTCAAACGAAATCCCTTTGAAAATGCTTCGGACATGGTCCCAGAGTCCAAGTCCGGCTCCCAAGTATACGATCCAGACAAAGCGGACAAATTCCTGAGCACGGTGGCAAATAGCGCCTTGCTAAATGCGTTTCAGAACCCATTTAATAGAGTCAGGCCGCAGCCCAAGCCGCGGCGCTGGTTCTGCTTTCCGACAGGTCCTGTGATTCTGAGGCATGAGAACGTCATGGTGAAATGGGCCGAGAAGTCGGAAACGGGTGAATTGCCTCAAATCAGCACATTGTTCAATATGAGCCTACTACTCGAATCGTCGAGCACGCACTTCTGGAAAGAGAATGGGGAAAAGTCTGAAGCTGAGAACTGCCGTGTTACTTGTCTGAGGCTCATGAAACAAATCAACGAGTCCACTCAGAAGGTAATCCGGCATGACAGTCATGAGGAAGAAACCAACAACTGTTTTGACGACCTCTACCCGTTCCGCAACGGATTTGTCGAGTACTGGTTGAAGGACGTCCGATATGACCTTTACTCGCAGAATCCTTGGGTCGCGGGGAGCGAAATGCTGGAGATCTACGGTGCTGCCTATGACTTCGGAAGCCGACTCATCACCAACGGCGGCTACACTTTCCTCATCTGTCACGTCTACAATCTGCTCAAAAGGTTCGGAATGTGTTCGGAGATCCCTATCTTGGATAGATTCTGCGAGATACTAGGACCGCAAATGTTTCCCGGTGGTCCCCCAGTCGGCAACTATTTCAGTCAGTGGGCTCGGTCGATTGGAGGCAGACTATCCAAAAGCAAGAAGACTCGCAAAGCTGGTCCATGGCGTCCTCCTCGCATTGAACTTCCCGACATGGGCTCCATGGAACACGAAAAGCCTGCCTTTAACCCCGAAAGCGTGTGTGTATTCTGGGACATCATTTCCTTGAATTACTGGTTCAGTGTTCATACCATGGCTGTGGTGTATGGAGATGAACTTACTGAAAACAGCGCCAACCGCGCTGCAAGGGTGCGAAAAATTCAGAAACATTGGCACGCAGACGAGACAGCCATCGAGCAGGAGATAGACCCAGCAGGGCACGCTAAACGACTCACTGCTCAGATTGAAAAACTCCTTGGTCATGTTGAAATGGAGCTGAGCTACGGCGAGATGCCTGTCGCGAGGATCAATTGGTGTGAAGTCTACCTGGCAGTTGTCAACAGCATCTCGAAAGTCGGGCAAATACTTCACGAGCGAAGAGAAGAGCACCCTAATAACTCCTACTACCCCAGCAACTCTAAGTGGACAGATCGGAGCGATGCTCCGGTGAAGGGACTGGCAATATTCAGAGACACTCTGATCAACGCAGACAGGTACAAAGAGAAGGACTTTAAAAGGTTATTTTTCTTGCCGTATGTGAAGGAGGCGCTCGAGGAAAACTTCAGGAATCGCGAGTGGAAAGATTTCCTCTACGATATCTAAGGTGTAAATGGAAGGCGAGGTCGAGAGCCGAAAATCGAAAAAAGGTTTCTTCTGGAATTGGAATTGAGTTTGGAAAAGGCAACTGGAGGAGAACTTGGGAAATCGAGAGTGGAGGAAATATCTGCCTCCGGAGCTGCACACCAAATAACTTCGGAAATCTGTTCATGAGAAACACTCGAGGATGACGCCACTAGCTAAAACGTCAAAAGATGAGAAGCCTTCCATAGGGCTCGGAAACTTATGGAATGAAGGATATTGAAAACATGAAAATAGAACACCAAAAGCCAGCTAGTACTCATACCAATTCCAAAAGATGCTCTATCAAAACCTCAACCAAGCCCGGGGTCCCTCATACAATAATCCACATTCCCATCCTGAAAATTATTCCCCCAATACGGTGGAAACGGCCTCTCCTTCCCACTACCTCCCTGTACCGCGAACGTCGTCACAAAAACCAACACCTCCGTCCCACCACTAATCGCCGCCGCAATCAGATAATTATACTTCAAGAAGCCCCTCGGGTACCGCTTGCGCACGTAATACTGCACGAAGAAGCCGATCGCGAAGTAGAAGGTTAGGGAAGAGTTGATGCCGACGGATAGGAAGCCGAGGTACCAGCAGATGACGGGCGTGATGAGGTAGTCGAAGCCGGCGCGTGGGAAAAGGCGGTGCAGGAAGTAGGTGAGGAGGGGCACGAGGAGGCCGACGGGCAGGGCGAGGACGACCCAAAGGTACGTCCTCGAGGCGGCGAACATGTATTTGGAGAGTGCGCCGAAAGCGATGGCCTGGTGGGGATTTGTCAGCTTCAATCCCGAAGGTTACTTTACTGTTGGGGGAAGACGGTTTGACTTACATTCGAGTTGAAAGACTGGATGACCTGTCCAGACCAGACATTCGTCCCCTGAATCGACAGCAGAATCTCCCGCTGATTGTCTGTAATCGAATTCATCAAGACATAATTGAGTATAGCGCCAAACACCGTTCCGATGATCTGGACCGTAAAGGTACACCTTGGACTCAACTTGCCATACTGGCCTAGCTTCAGATTCTGGATCAAGTACAGCGCCTGAGCTTGAGCATTTGCGCCAAAAAGGACGAAGTACATGTTCGCCACCGGCTTTCCTGGATGCAGGTATCCGCCAATGAGCTGGATGACGTTCGTGATGGGCACGCTGAAGCCGATCAGGCCGGCCATGGCGCCAAAGAATAGAGTGGTGAGGAACGAGAGTATACAGGCAACGAGGAAGCCCCACCATGGTAATGTGGACTTGAGCGCGTAGATGCAGATCAGCGCGACGACGACGGATATGACCAGCGTGGCGAGATACCACCATGACGGCACTTCTTTGTACCTCTGCATCAACAAGTAATGTGGATCGTCGCAGACGACCTTCTCATTCTGCGAAGAGCCAGATTTCTTTTGCCAGAATTTGGGGTTTTTAGTAAACGCTTTCAGGCTCTTCATGTTGAAGATGGAAAAAGCGTCTTTGACGGCGTCGTAGTTCCATAGCATGACGTGGACGAGCGTTGCCGCGATTCCGAGGTTCGTTGTGAGGAGGTAGGAAGCATTCGTCGCTGCGAAGAACGGAATGCCCTGGACGGCCAGTTTTCTTTCGTCCAGCTCGAGATCCGCATTCAAGATCAGCGACTGGTTGTACACTGCGTATGAGCTTGAATTGGAGGTCGGCGAGAAGAGCTGTTGGGATAGAAATGGAAACTGCAGGGCATTCCAGACGTTACCGTAAAAGACGCCCATGAATAGAGCCATGCAGAGAATGAATCCAATAAAGCCATTGGTGAGCGTGACCAGAGGCAGGTAGAGCGCGGAGGTACCGACGTACTGCCAGTCGAAGCAGAGAGACAGCAAACCCAGACCCTCATTCCCACTAGCACCTCCGAACAAACGTGTAAAAAGCAAACTCTTTCTGTTGGCCAGGCAGAAGACACTGACGCCAGTAAGGATGGGCATGATGTATTGCGGAAACAACTCCCAGACAGCGACACCTCCAAGGATGATCCAAAAAATGTTGAACCGTTTCTTCATCTCGTCCTTCTCGCGATGCAGGACTTCGACCAGGGAGCTAAGCGGCAGGATTGAGGGGTAGATCATTTTCGTGGGGTATACCAAGCTTTTCCTTAGGATTCCAGCCATGCCGTATCCCAGAAGCTGCGACGACAACAGAAGAAGTATCGCGACAAAGGGGTTCGGGTTGATGTTGTAATAGAGTTTCTGGGTCGCGAGGATTTCCGTCGCGTAGGCTGCAGCGGATGCGGAGCTCGACATGACTATGATGGCCAGATGCTCTTTCGAATTGAATGGATGCGGATTCAGCCAGCGTCCGATCCAGCCGGTCTTGGGAAGGAAAACGTGCATGGCTTCGCCGATGACATAGCTGATTATGGTTAAGAAGATAACGGACACAGACACGGACTGAGGCTTGAATAGAAATATCGTCGCGAGTGCCGCGCCGAAGGCAGACAGCCCAAAGCCTGTACAGTTAGTATGGAATGCGATATTTCAGAGGCAGTGCATACCTAAAAAGAACATGCGAAAAGTCCAAGGGTCCAATGTGGGATCATCATCGACATGAAGAGCCTTGAGCGCGATATCCTCCATATTCGCAACGACTTCTTTGGACTCGGAGCTATTGACCTCGAGGTCGTTCTCGCGGACGTCGACAGTGGTAATTCCATCTCCGGAATCTCTCTGCTTCGCTTCGTACTCTGGTAATGGGGTTTCTTGGGTAGATGTTCTCGACCTGATGGAGGTCAAGGCCTCTTCGTGCTGCTTGGTCTCATCGATTCCAGTGGTATTTGCCATTGTGTAATAATGGTCGTGGTTCCCATTTCTGCTCAAAAGAAACTCCCTGACTTCTGGTATTACAGCTACAGCTGTCACTGTTGCTTTTCACGACACCGTGCTTGGAAGGCCGACTTGTAGTTCGGCCAAAGGAAAAGAGACCACAACCTGTTTCTAATCTGAGTGCTATCGCACGTCCTACCGACTTTGATATCCGTCATAATCTATGCGACAGGGTGAGAGCAGGTAAGGGTGGCCCTCGACCTTCAGATTCCTTGGAGAAGAACGGGGATATGGTCAGGAGAACCGTAATCGAACGGGAAATTATCGACAGTAGGAAACACAGACTTCAAGCCATCAATCAGAGTGGATCACCTTATCTGGAAAGAAACACAGCTCGCCAACTTGATACAGAGTAGACACGGATTTGAAACGGAAGATAGAGAAGCATGTAAGCTTTGATCTTGACCAAACCTAATCTGCAATAACTGATCCGCGGAGCGAAGCTTCGCTCACGTCTGTCCCGCCTAATTAGCTCTCTAGTGACATGCTTCCCTGGAGTAGTATCAATTGAACTCGACGGTCTGCGTGGTGGATGTGGGTTTAGCGCCAGCAGTCGAGAGATTCGACCTCATCATCCGCAATAGAGTACAGCATTGCCGCGCGTGCTTGTCATGTGCAAGGTACTTTTGCTCGTTCAACCGTACTCCGGTTGTCGGGTCAAGCCAGCATACGCCCTACGTCGCACAATCGGCCCTGTTTCATCCTCAGTGCCAAACGCGCAATGAGCGACCTTTGCACCTGCAATCCACACTCCATCAACCATAAAGCCCCCACTGCCTTCTTTTTCTTCGAGGACACCGAATTTCAGTTTCGCCTTGCGGAGATCACAAGGGAACGGATCGCTTCCGAGGCATGTGCCGACGCTGAGTTGGTCGAGGGTTGGATTCCTCGTTGTAGCCATGATGCGACTGAAAACAGTGTCTGAAACAACGCCGTTGCTGTGCATCGAAATGAACCCGACAATCACGAAAGCTAGGGTAATGGCCAGAACCACGGTGTATCCCAGCCAGAGGTCACGTGCCCTGTACTGGTAGACATTCGCACGCTTCGTTCTCGTGCACGGAACGGACGTATTGGTGTTGACAAGGAATTGGGGATCGGACAGAAGCGAGAGTATGATATCCTCGTAAAGGAACTGGACCGCGTCCTGAAGATTTTCGACAGGGAACCATGTCTTGATATTGATAAGCTTTGTATCCGAGATATCCGTGTGGAGCACGGGATAGGACTGCTCGTGATCAATGTAACCAGCCAGAAATTCCCTCAGAATTTTTCCCAAGCTGTGGTAAGCCGTGGTCAACTTGTATCTGGGCACATCTGTGTCGGAAAGAACGTAGTTCAAACTAGGATTGATTGAAGACGGGTCCAGAGTTCCATTAGGAAAGTGGCCAAGGCTGGTGTTGACGATTGGAGCTATCCAGTTCCTCTCGATGACAGTAGCGCTCGGACGACCGATTGTGTAATTCATGAACACAGTGTAGTTGGCTTCCCAATGCTCGCACGAGAATATCTTGGGGATCATGACAGTCTTCCATTTTGCCGCATAGGGTGAGTCCGCAGGGAGCGGCTCGGTCGTGTTGATGGTGTAGCCAATCCAGAGAACTGGCTCGGTCTTGAAAGCTCCAAGGTCGGCGGGGATCGGCGTGTTATCCAGAGGCTCTCCATTGTTACCAGTGGGTACCTGAGGGTTCAAGTACTCGCCTAGATCCACAACAGATGTGTATATGTTGTTGCCTTCTGGTGCAAGAGTGCTGGTGTTGAAAGGCGCCGCCATTGCCGCAAGCGCATCTGTGTTGGAGCCTACTCCGCTGGCCAGCTCCGAACATTTGTAGCCTGGGCCTACGAAGTGCATTGTATACGTGCAATTCCAACTTTGTCCGCAAGACATCACCGTTACGCTTTCCGGCTCAACGGGCGACTTTGAGTAAACACTCATGACGGCCGTCCGGCGTGCGTTCTTACTTGGCTGATCGTAGTAGTCGAACCATCCAGGCGTGGTTGCGCTTATATCGGTCGTGTTGAAGTATGAAAGCGCGACACCCTGGAGACCGTTTTTGATGGTTGGAGTCCGAAAGTTCTTCGTTCCCTCGATGCTGAAATCAAGGCTGGCAACGTTTTGACAGATGGTGTCATTCGAGACCGTGGAGACACCAGTTACCAAGGAAGCGGGCGACAAGACCGCTGCAATGGGAATGAGCCTAGTCACGTGATGAGTCATATGATTAGGCATCAAATGCATTCGAAGATCTGCTTACCAAGTAGCGGCGGCCATCAAAGTAGCAATTTTCGCTCCCTTGATCATTTCCCATCTGAAAAACATGGTAGGATCTTCCACAGCAGCGAAGAGCCCATCAATGGCATCGACACTCATTGCTTTTCTGCGAAAGCTGTACCAAATCCGCTGGCGGAAGCTCAAGGCCACAGATCCCACAAGAGTAGCTTTGACGAAGAAAGCGAAAGCGGTACCATATCGAATCATTTTCAATTGTTCACGTGCCGGGTGTCCGTCCAGGGACTGGTAGAAGGCATGATGGCCGAAAGCTGCCGCAAACCCAAGCAGAAAAAGAACCACAATACAGGTCGGCGTCCACCAGTGGATGCCCCATGAAGAAACCTCACCCGCGCGTCGCTGGACGAGGTTTTGTTTGGTCTGCTGGGTACTGAAGGAAGATCTGCCAGGTCCAAAGGTGGACTGCTTGGACATGGGTGAAACTTCGATCGGATGGGATGGTGATCGGTATGCATCGTAGGAATCGTATGGCGTTACAGGAGGACTTGAATAGTCCATATTCATGGAGTTTCTCTGTGGGTCATTTCCATCGAGCGGCGAATACATCTGTGGATTTGCGCCCACAAGTCGCCGCGTTCGAGCGGAATAAGACGTGTCTGCGAGATCGTACGACTCGGCCATGTCTCCAGATGGCCCATCCGAGTGGAGGGAGTCTGCACTTGAGCGAAATCCACGGTCGCCAGCGTTTGTCATGTTGTGAGGTCTGCTATCAGTTTGCCTTTCGCGCGTTCATATTGGCGAAGTAGAGGATGGTTAGCAACTGAGGGGGCTGTGCAGAGGGGACGGCGAGGGCAAACGACGACGACTTGAAGGTTCTTTCGCGTAGGGATCAGGTCTCCCAATTACTTAGACAAGAGCAGCAGAATGCCACAGCACGGTGAAGGTGCAACTGAAGCTGAGGATTCAGACCGTAGAGTTTTGGGTTGCGGCTGAGACGTTATCCGGCTGCATGCGCTGTGTTTCTCGACTCGCGAGCCGCTCCGCTGAATTGCAGTTATTGCACGGCGAAGCCGATTAGAGCGGCGGGCAAGGACTCCCAAGACATGTTCTTGTCAGCGTCTACTTACCATGCGGTTGTGCTGGCAGACAAGGAAGATGCAGGGCTATGAGTGGTGAGTTGAGGTCAGGGAGATGCTTGAAGGCTGATTCAGCTCTGTAGGATCCGCTGATGCACGTGACTTGAGACGATTCTGCTTAGTCACAGATCCACACACTTCTGTGCTTGCTGTGCTTGCAGGTGGCCTGCTGGGAGTGGGAGTTCATTACTCCAAGGTTGCAGCAAACAAGCTGACAGCAATTATTTCATTCATCATGTCTCGTCATTGTTCAACTCATGTTGAACTATATTCCAACCGCAAACAAATACGCACAATTTCCACTGCCCACAGCGCGTCGCAAAAGGTAAGACCGTAAGATATCCCTTTTTCAGCCATCTGCCTCGAACAGTTCAAACAAAAGTTACAGTCCGAAAAGCTGAAAGCAGGAAATTCCTATCACATCTGAATATTTCTCTTGTCTGGTTACATCCACAACGTCTTTCCCTGCTTCAAAGATCGATTTCTCCAGCCGGACGAGCAACATCGGCACGCCAGTGATGCTTGTTGATGGGATCCTTCTGGTAGAGGTTGACTTCGAAGAACTTGTTGTGCGAAGTGCACCTATAGTTCTTGAACCTGAATACTGTCAGGGCTGTTGCAGATAACAGCAGGTAAACTACGTACGAGTTGACCTTCTGGTAATTCTCTTCAACCAGGTAATATTCATTGACTTCAGCGAACTGCTCCCCACCGTCGCTGCTTCGGGCCATGACGAAGTAACGCTTGCTTTCGAGAGGGCCGAAGTTGACTTGCTTGACCAGTTGGATGACGTACTTGGGCACGCCGCCAACCAACACTTGATCGGCTTCGTTGTTCGGGCTACTGGTCTTGGGGAATCGGCCCAGCGGATATAGTCAATGAACTTTTGCTCATGGTCAGTCCGTCAAGACTTGTATGAATCGGGTCCAGAACAGCAGAAAATAGAAGACATGATGTTGGAGGGGGATCTGGAAGATGAAAGTTTCAGAGGTATGCTTTGGTGTGTGGCTTTGAGTAAGGCTGACGGATGAGTAGAACCTTTTGTGAGGAAATGACCCCCTTAAGTATCCACGACTGATGGCAAGATCCGAGAACTCCGACCGACTCGAAATTTAATCGCGGTCCAACTCCAGTCCGAATGCATCTTGAAGATCGTCTCTATTGGCTCGGAGAAGTTCCACAACTTCCTAACTGCAAAGAATCAAAGGGCAACATTAGGCGAATTTTAAGAGAGACACACCGTTGCTTATAAGACCTCCCAGCAGTCTACCCCAACGGCCGAACGCTCAGGCAAGTCATCGCAAAACTTAACGGAGATCGAACATGCCAAGGATCTATCACTTGTGCGCTCGATAACGTGTGAACATGGTTTACGTATTGGCCAGAAGTAAGAGCATGGTACAAAAGGACTGTATGGTGGTAGAGAATTGCCTCTGAATATTCTCGCAGGCCGGATAGCAAAATTTCTATAGTTTGTAGCTGATGGAGTAATCCAGAGCACATCTACCCCAACCTGGAACATACTAGGGCTCCTCATGGTTTGCTTCTAACCCAATATCTGAACTCTGGGTATGTAGTCTCTTTGCACCATGCTCTTGTACAGCAGCATATCTTTCGATGATGGTCGTTCCTCGCAGGCCGTGGTTGCGAACAGAGGCAACTTTAACCGAACTTTAAGGGAGCCATCTGCAGGACGCATATGCATGTGGGTAACGTTCAATCATTCCACATCACTCCCAACCACCGACTTTACCAAATTCTCTCTGCCTTGCGCATATAAGGCTTGCTCCAGTTCGTCGCACTCCTCCTCTTCTTCCCTTCAACCGTCGCGTTTGACACGCCGGCCGCTCTTTAGGCCGTCATCTTCGCGCACTTTTTCTTCTGCCTTGTTCTGTTCTGTGTTGGATATTGCGAGACTCATCGACTTGCGCCGTTTTCGGAAGCTCTCTCGAAATCTTTTGGATAGAGCATCTGCAGAGACACACAGTTAACATATCTTGAGAAACACGGACTACAACACGATCACATTTTACCCTCCTCCATAGATCCTAGCTTGCTTGCCCTCGAGGATTCCTAATATCCTGAGCATCCAGGGACCGCGCAAGATTATTCGCAAAATGAGTCTTGCTACTTTCCACATTCAGAATAACGGCATGATTCTACAACCCTTTTTGAACCCGCTCACAGTCCTACTTCTTATCATCCTACTCACGACACTACACCATTTCACCATGATACTGCCTATTCCCCAGCACCTGTTTTGCATCCTGCTCCGGCTGGATCGTCCACGTTCATTCGGCAGCCAGCTGATTCCAACTTGCCTCTGTCTACTCAGGATCTCTTCCATGAGCCACAACCCAGGGGCCACAGCACTTCCAACCATCCAGCCCAAATCCCTAGCCTAATCTCCTCTGGCAATGCTGCGCCCTCCGAGAGTTCAAAGTAAGTTCCCGCATTAATCACAAGTTTCGAAGTCTTTCTGATGAACAAACAGCCAACCTCCCACACAAAAGAAGCAAAGGGGGAGGCGGAAGCAGACATGTCCTCAGTGCGGCGAAGCTGTCTACAATCCTTCCCGACACACCAACTCCAAGCATACTAGATCGAACGTATTCTTCTGTCCAGTCGAGCGATGTGTATTCTGAAGTTGACCCCGAAGAGTTCGAACCCCGCCTGCCGTTTTCACGCCAAGAGAACCTTCACAGCCATATTAGGAGTAAGCATCCTGAGGTCTGGCATGGGAGTGGCACATCATTGTGAGGAGAGAGCGGGAGGAAATCTTATTGTTGTCATAGCCGCTCGTTAGGCTAATAGAACCGCCTCTGGGTGATCTCCCAAGCCAAAGCGACCCTGTCCAATGACCCAAGAAACCTTTGCATCCAGCGGAAGAGAATAGAATTATTTGAGCTTGAAGAGGGCGAAAAGGATTCGGCGGGAAGAAAGGAGGCGGTCGCGGCGATGAGCGGCGTTATCGGGGCCTCGGGGGCAGCATCTCCCATCTCCTCCTCGTTGGATGGAAAAGCGTTGGAGTCAAGAGTGGTGTCAGAGAGACCTCTTCCATCCATCTCGACATCAGCGCGCCGCAGTCCAAGGAAGAAAGGGTTGGGCGGGGATGAGACGACCGAATTGGTCTGCTGGAGAGCCCCAGAGACATGGGCACTGAGAGAGGAAGCATTAGCAGGCGGGAATCAGTACTTGGAGAGCAGCACACACCTTCCATCCGAACGTTCTAAGCTTTCCAGGGTCATCTGACCCAATCTCCTCGTGATCAAGATGACCGACGGGCGCGAGAACATGTCAGCTACAGTACTGTTGTACTGGCTGTTGAGTGTCGGATCGGATTTCATCGCATTGGCAGCAGTGACATTCGCGCGCGTGGGGCTTGGAAGGGAAGTTGAAGGAGTGATATCATTGCTAGCACCGGCAACTGGCATGAGAGCACGGAGCTCTTCGCTCGCTTGGCGGCTAAGCTCTGAGTGGTGCCTCTGATACCAAAGACCAAGAGCTTGAACCGGCTCTTCCTTTGTGAAAGTGGCAGCGCGTGTTTGTTCCATCGCGGCCGTTACCTGAGGACAGTGTGTGCAACAGTGGGGAGAGCGCAGATCAAGGCTTTTCCGTACTCGGGTTGCTTTCAAAGAGCTACAGAGTGTGGTGGGTTCGCCAGCTCTGTATGACGGAGGTGTGTTGTAGGTGGTCTGGCAGAGGAAGAAAGGAAGAGCGGAGCGAGTGAGACCAAATTATCTACCTGTTCCGGTGTTGCGAGCTGCAAAGCCCCAACATAGCAGAAAGTGTTCCGGTATAGCGGCTGTGTTGGACGCGTGGAGGGAGTTGCTTGGCGCTCGGTGGTGTTCTGCGGCCGAGAAGAAAATGAAGTTTCGGAACACCCAACGGTGCATTGGGTGTTGCGAGGCAAAAGGGGCGTCCTCGTTCCGCTCGACTTTATTTGGAAGACTAAAGGAGACATCACTTGATCGTAGGCTTAGGCTGCTGAAGAGCTTGCTTCTGATACTCAAGACCCAAGGAAATTAGCCGTGCTGCTAGACATACGCACCGAGTTCCAATTCCAGTGTCCAATGGTACAAATTCGCATGGATTTTATGAATTGTTTGCTTCATCCAGAGCTTATCAACGAATGTTCGAGTCCACGCGTCGAAGCAAAGTAGGACTTGTGATATCTAATCTTGCAGACTTACCATATAGGCCCGTTGAGATTCTATTGATCAATGCCCCGCCTAATCTCATTTGAATCGATGCATAGGAATGAAGGATAACGTCCATCTGGCCCGCAGAGCAAATTTTGCGTCAAACGCTTCCGACTCTGGGACGCCACTGAGCTGGAAAGACCTTTTCGTCTTCAATGAAGAAGAGAGCAGAGTAGGTCAGCTTGTGAGTGCTGAACGAATCGTCTAAATATTATAAAAGAATTGCAGAGTAGTTTTGAACAATGTTGAAAGTGGTATATATTTGCCTTGCATGCTGTGTAAAGCGACTCTGAACGAAAGGTTACCTGTGGACTAGCAGAAAGACTACAACACAAAATTTCTTGTCAGATGAATCAAGGACATGACAAAGTTTGTCTGGCTGTTGGACATGTTTTCTACTTGGTCTGCAGCCCAATGATCTGACTCTTGAAAATGATCAGCCAGATCTGAACATAGAAGAAAAGACGATGGGAATGGAACAAAAGAGGAAGACTAGCGACAAGCTATTCTTGTCGATTCATGGTAGTCATATCTTCCCACCGGATTCAGCGCCAAGGTATGGTTTTGCAACTGTTGAGTATGCCTGAGGGCGGAGTTAGATAGCAATCAAACCATCGAACTTCAAGCCGCGAGGAGTCGTCAGACATCGTCGAAAGCTACCCTGCGAATGCGAGTGGCAAGACGCTTTGATGTTTTGGGGGGGAGAGCGGATGATTGGGCTGGTATAAGGAAGGCTTCAGGAAATGTCGAAAAAATATTTCAGGGATACCTATGACGATGCATCGGAAGTGATTATTGCGCTATCCTCTCCGTCGTCATAGAACGGGGAATGCTTGAAGCTTGTCTGTTCATGAGCACAGCTCGCTAAGGGGAGTTCGTCGAAGATGTGCCCGAAGTGAGAGGGATGCGAGCAACTGAGATGAAGTGAGGTTGAATTTGAGATGGCTTCGATCTCTTGGCATCACACTACCCCGGATCTCGGCGATAACGGCGATTGCCGAGTGAGGACAAGGGAGCTCCCAACGACCATCCCGTCTCACTTCAAACAACCACTTCTCTCCCTCCCTTCCAACCTCAACCCGACGACGCCGTCAACCATGTCGCCTCCCTCGCAGAACCCAACCGCCGCCGTCAAAAGCCTACACACCCGACAGATGTCAGGCTCGTCGTCACCGAAGCCAGACCCGAAGCCATCCAAGAAGCTGCCTGCTCAGCCTGATGTTCATTATACCCTTCTAGTCCGACTCCCATTTGCAAGGGGCGACTTCGTGGAACCTCCACAGGTCGAGTGGGACACGAATAAAGATCAAGCTTTGTGGAAGGTGATATCGAGGTCTTCGAACACCAGCGACCTCGACTGGGAGGCTCTCGCGGACAAGTTCGGCGTTCCGCATGCCTTCATCCTCCAGCAGGCAGCATGGCTGTACGAGCGGCACCTATCCCATGTGAAGGCGCAGATGAGGAAAATAGGGCCCTCAAATGCTCCCACACCACCACCTGGAGCTGGAAGCTCGCATACTGCTGCCGGCGGACTCCCGATGAAGAGACTCGGAAGTGGCGGTGGCACCTCACGAGCTCCGTCGGCTCTATCCTTCAGGTCAAGGGATAGCCCCATCTTGAAGGACAGCAGTATACCAGGCACGCCTCGATCGGCAGCGCCGCAGCTTTCTCGTACACCTTCCACCACCACTGTCACCCAGAGCCGTCTCAACCAGAACGCGCCTCCGTCGCCTCGCCAGCCGCATGCGCAACTCCATCGGTCATTCCGTACATCGTACCCTCCAACCCAGCAGCGGAAGCCAGAGCCTTCAGCGCGCGCACCACCAACTGAGCAGAATGTCGACGATAGCCACAGTCCAGTTGCGCCTTCATCTCCAGTCTTGAGTTCATCCAGCGACAGCTCATCTTCGTCTGAGGAGCTACCTGTCCGTCGTAGCCAGATATTCAAGCGTCCAAGTCGGTACAAGTCCAAACATACTCCAGGTCTAGACATGAACGAAGAGCAGTCGGATGAAGTGGATGATGCAGGGCTTCTCCCTTTCGCAAATTCACCCAAACCGACATCTTCCCGGATGCAGACGCCTGATCCCAGCGCTACACTGCGAGGTGCAGCAGGTAGTTCAGACAAAGCACCCAGTACTTCGACCGCGCGAGCCTATGCGGCCAAAGCTGTCAGCGATCCGAAAGGTAAAGGCCGACATCAAAGTCACGCCCGCAACCCGTCCCACCAACAGGCGCAAATTCCCGCTGTCGACTCGTCTGCAAGCTCTGCAAGTTCAGCAACGGGTATGGGTATTCCACAAGCAGATGGCGAGCGTGGCTCTGCTCTTTCGCAGTCCCAGCTCTCGCGTGCATCCGCCGCTTCTCCCTCCTCACAATCCTCCCAAGGCCCGTCTGGTATTTCTGGCCACAGACACATGTTGTCTCCCCGTCACCGCAGTGAACTGGCTAGGCTCTCTCCACGCAGGGCAGGCAAGGATGGCAGTGATGGGACGCCGTCAATGGGGAGTAGCTTCAGCGATCTAGATGGTGAGTCTTGGTATTATTAATGAAGTAGCCTGACTGGGTGGCATTGTGTCTGTTCGAGAAGGACATTTGCTAACGAGGGACTGAAACAGACACTAGCTTGACGCAGAGCGCACTTGAAGAAGCATTATTGAGCAATATGCAGCATCCAGGTATTGCGAGCCGGATGAGTAACTTTAGCCAGGCGTTGAGGTCGAGGTATCTGTAGACTGGGAGTGTGGCACGTGACAAGGAGACCTGGAGACAGACAACTTCCTACCCACCAATTTGTTCCATATTCTACATTAACCAGCAAAGACGAACTTGACAAAGAGTCAACCTTTTGCAATCAGGTAAACTCAGTATCCGGAGTAAACCACTTAGGTACCTAGAGAAAATGCCAACTGCCTACTCTGCAACTCTGCGATTCGTGACTCTCGTATGCTCCTTGCCGTGTCTTGAATGTCTGGTGTCACATTTCTCGCGACTTGTGAAGCTCGTCTGGCTCCAGTGATGGATGTCATGACGATAACTACTGCAAGCACGCGAGACGTTCAGCGCTCTGGGCCATGTCAGGTGCTCGCCGTGGAGTGTTGCGTTCGGGACGCTGATTGGTGGTAGGGCAGAGGCAAAGGAATGCCCCATGGAAGGGCGACGACATATAAGACTCGAGTCCCCGCTGAAGAATGCGGGACGTGGCCAGCCCGTATCAATCAACCTCCAGTTCGCCGTGAATGCCATCCCCAGACGACCATGGGCGACTTGTCGGCATGGAAGAGGTCAATAATATGGCTTCTCTCGGAGCCGCCTCGCACGAGCTCGCCCAGGCAGGCCAGGGGCCAGCAGCATGTGCAGCTCGCGTCCTGTGCCAGCGCACAGCGTCCAGGGCATTTCGCGAGCCTCATCCATCAGACCCATCAGACCCATCCCTCCCCCCGAACGCTGCCATTGATGCCATTGGAGGCGGAGACGGCCTGGACAGCATTTCCCGGTCCATGGATTCGCCGGACGAGCTTCCATTGTCCATTGTCTGGCAGCACTGACAATTGACCAACGGCTCAACGTCGCTTGGTAACGGGCTCTATCCACCACCACCACCACCACCGCCGCCAAACGCGCTCCCAACGGCAACCTCACCACCTCACGGCCATCGCAACCCGTGCGATTGCTCCCTCTGCGCTAGCATGTGGAGTTCGATCGCTCTCTCGTGCACCCCTTCTCCCTCGTCGCCCTCCCGTCGCATGCTTCCGTGTGCGCGACCGCAGCGTCACGTCCGTGCCGGCGAGGTGACCTTCAACTCTTCACCTCGAGCTGCGCGCGCACTCGATCCATCAACTCAACAAGTCCCCCAGAGCGAATCGCACAGAGACACGCGAAGAGGTACGAGACAATTTCGCATTGCGCGCTCCTGCTCCCAGTCATTGAATCTTTTTCCGCGAATTGAGTCGCGCGACGAAGCTTTGGTGAGGCGGCCCAGCCATCCCCATTTTGCTGATTGAACCTGCCATCTCGTCGGCCAACCACCCCGAAATTTCAAGGACGTCCCCCTTCCCGAGTTCCAGACCGTGTCGTGGCTTTACTTTCCTTGCGCGTCCTCGTGCTAACAATACCATTGTCATCTCTAGGCACTGGCACTGGCACTGGCACTCATCGAGTTGATCCACCTCACCTCTTCACCCAACTATTTCCCGTTGAATATCCCCACACAACACAACAATAACAGGACCCGTTATTGACCGCATAGTTACCGCGTGGACAGGCCGCACTGTCAGCCCCAGACCCGACTCCATTTTTCACCGTGTCCGACATCGATCCAGATCGATCTGTTCACGAGCCCAACGACCCTAACGTTCACGACACCTACACGACCTCTCTCCAGCAACGCCAGCAGTTCCGCCCCACAAACTACGGAGCTCGCTCATACTCCCGACCATCAAGCTCATCCGGCAGCGCGTCCAACGTCGTCCGCCGGACCCCCAACTTTGAAGACCACCCGCTTCGAAGGCCACGGTCCAATTCTCTCGACTCACCTCCCCGACCTCAACCTACCGTCCGTTTCGCCGACGAAGTTGCCTCTCAACTTTCACTCGACCCTTCTCAGATCCGACCTCGACCGCCGCGCCTCTCACGAAGAACAACCTCTGCCATCCTCTGGACACTTGAAACCGCCCTTCGACAACCGCGTCCGTTCACCTCGGACCTGGTAGAGGAGAACGCTTCAATGTCAGATTTGACGGGCGGAGCAGGAGGAAATGGCCGAGCCGCAAATGGCAGCTCGCGCGCCGGGCCAGTGCCGGTGCCCCAACCCTCACAAGCTACTCCCACCGGGATGCGCACGCCTCGGCAGATAATGGAACAGCGGCAACAACGCGATGAGCGGAAACGGCAGGAAGCTGAAGCAGCGGCGCTCAGGGCCGCAGACGAACAACGACGAGCTCAGGAGGCGGAAGCAAGAAGACGCAGTGCAGAGAGGAGAGCTGCAGCTGCTGGCGTTGCTGGCCAGCCCATGGAGACGAGCCACAGCAGGACGAGGAGTAATACTGGCGGGAGAGGAGAGGGTGCATATAGTGGCTATGCCCCAGGAAATATACCACAACAAGACCCGGGCTTCGGTGGGCCTGTAGTCCCACCTGCGCAAGCAGGCACATCAACACAAGCAGGAGCGGGAGCAGCATATCGGCAGCGAGGTTCCTCGCTATCTCAAGACCAGCCACGGCCTGTTCCAGGAGCAGTCCCTCCGACTGCGAGCGGAGCCCAGCGAATGCCGCAACCGCAAGCCGCTCGGCCTCCTGCAGTACCCCCTCAACAGCGTCCAGCCGGTGCAGGTCCATCCGCACAGCCTGGTCCAAGTACAGCAGGACCATCCACTCAACCCGGCGGCCAGTCATCTCGCGCAGGCGCAGTTCCATTTCCACATGCATTCGAACGGTGGGAAACATTATCATCACATTGGGAAGGCCTCACATCATATTGGATACATCGGTTGGAGCAAAACACGGAGGAGGTGCGGAATCAGCCGCTCTCCTCGCAGATGGCGCGACAGATTACCGATCTCTCGGCGGCCGGCGCAAACCTCTTCCATGCAGTAGTCGAGCTGCAGAGACTGCGAGCATCCTCTGAACGCAAGTTCCAGCGTTGGTTCTATGATACGCGGCGAGAGCAAGAGAGGAGTCAAGAGACCATCGCAGAGATGGAGAACATGTTGCGGGTTGAACGGGCAGCGCGGAATGAGCGAAACACTGGTGCTGATGAAGCTCGCGCAGCCAAGCGAAACGCAGAGAAGATCACGTCCGAGATGCAGCGTGAGCTGAGAATATCAAAAGAAGAGGCACGACGTGCCTGGGAGGAACTCGGACGAAGAGAACAAGAAGAGCGAGAGAGGCTGACCGCATTGCGAGAAGGCCAACCCATCTTCATTGGAGGAGTGCAGGTGTTCCCAACGATGCAGCAAGCAGTTCTGAGTCGCCAGACGAGCAGTGCTCAGCATCCGGGTGAGCATCAATATCAGCAAGGAGGCCAAGTTGAGGACTATCCCTACGAGGTCGCTCCAAGTCCCTCGAACACGGATCCCTTCACTGGCCAAGGGCAAGGGCAAGGCGGAGCCCGAGAACTTCATCATGAACAAGACGTGTCCAATTTGACTCCAGGCGCGCATCAGCCGTATCCTCTGGGAAGCACGCCAGCAACAAGCGGCTCGACCGCCATGACTGCAATCCCACCCACTCAACAAGGTCAGCCCTCAACAGGTCACCTCCAGCCTCGCCCTCAAGTCACTCAATATCCCACAACGTCCACCATCCCGACGACTTCCGCAGCATCGTCCTCATCTACATTCTACCGCCACGGAGGTGCTTACATCGACTCAGCAAATCCGTCGCAGACATCGAATCAGCCGCCAGGCGCCAGCGGCGACATCGACGCAGGTTCTTACGTCCCGTCCCTTGAAGAAACCTTTAGCAATTCTGACGACGGCGGCCAATTTGAAGGCGAAGACGAGTACGAGCTCGACGAGCAGGGCAATATCCGCTACGACACCTTCGGACAGCCCATGATGTACCGCCGCGGCCTCGGCCAAGAAGGAGACGAGGATAGCAGCGATGACGACGACGAGGATACCAGGGAAGCACAGAGGCGTGAGCAGGAACTCTTGCAGCAATATCCCACCTCTCGTGTGACTTATCCCTCTGTCCCCGTAGCCACCTCGCAAGCCGCTGCCATGGCCTCGCAGCAGCTACAGCAAGGTGGTGCTGGCCCCTATACCTCTTCTACCTCGGCTGCCCCGGGTGCTTCGACATTGTACTCCTACCGTCCTGCACCGGTCACCCAGCCCACGACAACAACCGCCACGACCGCGGCCGGTTACCCCACCGTCACTGACGCCGCGGACTACGAGGGCGCGGGATACGAAGGCTGGGAAGGCGGATGGGGCGGTCGACATCATCATCCTACGCGCTTGAGCGACGTTATTGAAGAAGATGAGCGGAGTCGCACTAGCCCGAGTCGTGCTAGCCTGGCGAGTCGCGGTGGGTATCATGGGAGGGATATATGAGGGTAGGAACGGAAAGGGACAGGAGTTTGGAGAGGAGGTGTAGATGGATGAATTGAGGAAGAGAGGTTGGGAGTTTGCATACATTTGGAATACCGCGCCAAGAGCATCCGTCTCCTTAGACTTGGAAGTCTGGGGCTCTTGGGCGGTTCTTGGGGTGGTTACTTCTGCTTCGGCGATTGCATGCATTATCATCATCATCATCAACATCATCATTCTGGACGGCACGGGACGGGGAAAAAAGGACTTTGTAATACAAGGATTGCTGATGGGATGGCGAGCGAGGCGAGATGGGGTTGTTGGCTTCATTCTTGACCTCCCCCTTTTTTTTTCTCTCTGAAATTCTTGATTCGAGGATTGCTATATACCACTTGGGCCTTTTTTCTTCTCTTATTTTCATCTCGCTTGCCGTTGCTCTTACTCCGGCTTCTTTGACTGGCCTTTTGGCTATCGGGTGTTTGCTCTGGCCTTGCCTTTTCCTTGACTCTTGCACTTTTGGTCACCCCTGCTGTAGGATAGACATAGTCGAAGAAGGGGAAGGGCTGGAAATACTTTTAGTTTTCTCTCGAGGTTTCTCTCTCCTGCATCCCGCATGCATAGTAATTTTCTCCTTTGCTCTTCCGACTTGCTGTGAGCGTCCTTGAAGGCAAGGAGGAGGGTGTAACGGCTGAGCGTGGTAGTTTTGGGTGGCTTTTTCGTTGCTTTCGTCAGGCACTCGAGGGAGAGGACAGAGGTGGATATCGAGAGGAGGCTCATAGGAGTCAGTCATTGGGGTATGGGAACTAGACAATAGCTTAGGGTGGATAGTGGTACTGTGTATAGATATGATATTGGACTATTCGAAAACTCAAACCTGGTGCATCGCCGTCCTTCGGCGTGTGGTGAGAATCGTAGAACTTAATCATACATACATTTCACCGAGTCACCTACGTACCTCTTAGGTACCTTACCTCACCTCACCTTATCTTCTAATTCTTTGCTTACTATGAAGTAGTAAATATTCTAGTAAGGTAAGATATCTAATCTCTACCACCCGGCGTAGCTACTTCACTTCCTATCCTACTGCAAGTTGCGGTCTGCGCCTTGAATCCCGAACCCCGCCTCACCCCTCTCCAGCATTGAGACGGGGAGAATCACGTGATGGCGGCTCGCCACAAAGGACTCCGAAGACAGGCCTCGTTCTGAATAGCTAGAGTGATTCCCTTTGCGATCTCGAGGGATCTGTGCTTCTGGCGAGAACTCGGCACAGGGAAGGTGATAGAGTCACGTGAAAGAGTCAGTCACGTGGATGCTGACCCGTTTCATGGAGTACCTAAACGGGCTCTTCTGTTCTTACTGGGATCCGCGTCACCAATTTTCATTTGTATTTGGTTTCATGAGAATATGAATCAGATTCACTTAGAA
This sequence comes from Aulographum hederae CBS 113979, assembly GCA_010015705.1. NCBI lineage: Eukaryota > Fungi > Ascomycota > Dothideomycetes > Aulographales > Aulographaceae > Aulographum > Aulographum hederae. The sequence goes on along the minus strand of ML977137.1, from coordinate 377,605 downwards.
AGGCATGCTGGGACTATAGTTCTGAATATGTTCAGTAAGCTGTTTCATTTTACCAGCTACCCTACTATTTACTACTATTATATAAACCAGCTCCTCCACCTCCATCTTCCAGGCCGAGTTCGAGTCCACCTTGGAGTCATGAGCTATCCTACAATCTACAAAGTCTACTCTTAATATTAACAGACCATGCCCGGGTGCGGCTGCAAAAAGAGCAAAGAGCAAAGCTAACCACCAAATGCATGCCCATGTATATCTGGAAAAAAGCGCCGAAAATATGTAATTTTCCGGAAAGTGTTCAAATCAAAACTGTTCCTCCTTGCTAATTTGGGGTATATCCCGCGCCTTTTTTGATGAGGGAATTGAAGCCGGAAAGAAAGATTATGAGAGAAGAAGAGGAATAGGAGAGAAGATATAGGCAAGAAAGGTAAATCCGCTTCAACGCAACACCCGGCGTCTTTTCCTCGTTCGTTTTTGTACTTCGTCATCGTCATCTTCTTTCTCATCGTAGTTCGTCTTCATCAACAACTTCGTCTTCAAATCTTCTCATCGCTCTCATCGTTCGTTCGTTCGTTCGTCATCAACATCGAAAATCAACAAACCGCCCGCTCGCTAAAAGTGCATCATCAGAATCACTTCAGTATTCCTCGTCCAAACCTCTCGTCAAAAAGCACCATATCCCTCGCTCCCTCACCCACCCTCCTCACGCGATCTACCCCAAGATGCTCCCGTCCATCGCGTCCCACATAGACGCCAAACCCATACCTCACTTCCTTCATCGCCAGCTGAATCCGCGTCTTGGGCGCCTCACCTGTAAGCTTCTCTCCCATCACATCCGCTGGCTTCGAGTATCCGCTGTCGCGATGCGAACCCGAGCGGAGACTCTTGGGCTCGGGCTCTCCGACGCTGGTCGTAATTGTAGCGAGGGATGGGCCTTCGTCGGGGACTTCTTCTGCAGTGGTGGGCAGGGCTGCGCGCGAGCGGTTGCCAAGGCCAGTGAGGGACGAGAGCGAGGCCATCAGATTTGGACGTTTGGATGCTGAAGTAGTACCCGCGACGCCGTTGGCGCCAGGCTTTGCTCCAAGCAGTCGGCTGACGAGCTGAGCTTTCGTTTCGCAGCGGGCAAAGGCGCGGTCGGTGAGGAGATGCGACATGTAGAGCCAGCTTATGATCTCGGCGAGGGTCGTCGCGTCGTGCGGGAGCGCCATTCGCTTGCGCCCAGGGAGGATAGCGAAGAAGGCGGTGGCGTAGAAGGCGAGGAAGACGCAGAGGGCGTAGAGTCCCGCTCGGTGCGCAGCGATGCGGACGGTGCTGTCCGAGGTGTAGAATTGGGCCCAGAATATGCCACCAGCCAGGACGGGGAGAGAGGCGCTGAGGAGGGTTATGAAAGTCACGTAAGCAACTTTGAGATCGCCTTGGAGCAGCGCTGTGATGGTGGCGGAGAAGGGGAGGCGGGCCGGATAATCGAGTAGGAGGGAACGCTCTGCTGTGGCGCCCGTGTAGGAAGAGAGTGCTGCGAAGGGCTGGAGGCGGCGGTGGCTGAAGTCGATCGGCATCCAGAGCAGGTAGAGGAGGAAGCCGATGAGGGCGGGAATGAAGGAGTAGAGGAAGTTGGCCGAGGAGAAGCCACCGGAGCTGGAGCCAGCCGGGAGAGCGGGAGAGAAGCCATTGGTCACTGCGCCGTTAACAAAGCTGACCACAAGGAAAGCGAGGTAAAGGATGACGCAGACGACGATCCAGGCGACGATGAAAGTGTCCTTGATGAACCACGGGATGTAGCGGCGTCGAATCTTGGAAGAGCGAATGTCCATGCGGATGGAGTAGTTGCCTCCTTCAACGCCCTGTCCACTTTCGAGATCGCCGGCCTGGCTCTGGAACGACTGGCGCTCTGGTGCTTTCTCCTTGATCCTACCCTGCTCGATGGAATACCGTCGAGTGACGCCGCCCTCCTCTCCGAGACCGTGGAAGACGTCTTGAGGTCGCTTGCTGGTGTGCCAGTAGCCAAGTCGGTCGGTGCGGTCGTACAGCCTGAGCTTGAAATTCTGCTTGAGGCTGAAAGTTTCGGATCCAGCGTAGTCGTTCATGAAATTGGATCGCTCGATGAGAACAATCAAATCTGCCAGACTGCGGGGATCCCACTTCAGGCCGGTCCGAGTTCGCCAGAGAGTGACTGCGAGAGCAATAAGGGCGAAAATCAGCAGCCAGTAGAGAGCAATGATGGTCCATATGACTCCTTGAACTGGAACCCACATCCACACTCCGGTCCCTTGAGGACCAAAAAATCGTACATTGAAAGCAGAAGCTAGAAGTGGAACTGTGAAAAGAAAAAGCCAGAAGATTATAAAGCAGGCGCCGATGACGGGTTGGCCGGCTGCGAAATATTGAATTTTTGGTACAAGGAACTGCGTGGGATAGAGATCCAGCAGAACGCCATTAGATCGTGATCGTACAGAGTTGGACGCCATGCACATGAATGGGGTCATGCGCTGAACGGCTATTTGGACTTGAAATAGCCATATTAGTATTATCATACCCAACAAAGTGGGGAGGTAGTTGAAGACGAAGTATCGGCTGTCGCCGAATCCGCCATAAGCCCAGAGGCCATCGTTTTGGGGGGAGTAGATGGCGCAGAACATGAGTCCTGCGAGCATGAGGAGAGAGACAAGGATGAATAGGAGGAGACAGAATGGGCGAAGGATGCTCGGCAGAAAATTAAGGGGAGGATGCTGGGTGGATGTCCGTAGAGGATTGTATGGGACGAATATGTCTGGTTCGCTGGACTCGTCTGAGTGCCTGGGAGATTGCTGTGATTGCCGTTGTGGCTGTGGGACGGCTGGCGGATCGGGCAATGGCCTTCCCTCGCCCGTTTTCTCTTCCTTCCTCACTCGGAGCGGCTCGATGGGCTGTGGAGGGGGAGACGACGAGTACTCTCGGCTCAGGCGGCCCGGGTGTCGAGGAGGAATTGCTGCGACTGGAGGCTCTGCTGGCACCGAGGCGGGATCACGTGTGGTGTATCCCAGTCCTTCGTCAGAAACGAGGCGGTCGACTGGGTAGTCGGGTTCTGGTCGCGTGCCATGGTATTGTCTCGAGCCTCGCACTTCCTCGTCTCTTGTGAGCTGGTCAATAGCAAAGCGGATGTAGGGTGTGTCGTCGAGGCCCGGCGTCATGGCGCCAGAGTTTTGATCCATGGCTCGTTTTCGGGCGTCGTCGAAGTTGGAGTTGGAGTTGGGGTTCGGCAGAGGTTTCCGTTGAATGGATCTCTCGTCGAAAGCGACAGACGATGAGGCGTTTGGAACGATCAGATGCTGTTGCGATGCGCTCTTCACATGGCGTATTGAGGGTTGGACGTGGTGGGGAGGGAGTTGCTCGCGGCTTTGCTGGGGAGTGTATATTCTCGAGGGCGGCGTGGAATATCGGCGGATGGTGCGTTGTGAGTGCGATTCATTATCACTGTCGAGATGTGTGTGTTCGTTGTCGAGATCGTGGTCGTGGAGGTCGTGGTCGGACAGACTGTAGTAGTCTTCGTCGGCCGAGATTGATTGACTGGAGTGGGCGTGTGCAAGTCTCGGTTGGGAGACTGAATGCCAGCCAAATTGTTAGCATCAGATTTCAGGACGCGCTGGTGTGTTGCTGTTATGCAGGGGTCATGCTGTCGCGGAAGGCGTAAAGGGAACTCACCGTTGGTCTGTCTGAGGGAGGGAGAGAGCGCTCGGGCAGCCATTATGAAGCTGTGATATGAACAACAAACTATTGACAGGCAAAAACCTTAACAGAGCCGAAGATGTTAGCGGACCATCCATGCGACGTGGCAGTCCGACTCTCTTGTATTGGACTCTGTGGTTTGGGTGGTTGGTCGCGGGCATGGCTGGGAAGGCTGGTAACTGGAACATGGTGACGGTTTCACTTTGGCAAGGCACGGGAGGGAAGATCAAGATGTTCAATTGATTTTCTAGATAGTGATGGGATATATCTTGATGGTTGATGTTGTTGTGGTGTGGTGTTGATAATGATGGATTCGGAGTGCAACGCATACTCCGTGATGCATGCTGGAATGCTGCGTGAGGCCCGCAGCCCGCCAAGCATCACCACCAGCCAGGCGCACGGGCCCGCATCCCATCCCGGGCCGAACCCGAGGGACTCCCGCCTCCCGCCTTCACCTCACCGAAACCTCGTCCACTCATCCACTCATCTCCCCCCCTTTTCCCAGCATATGGGACGGAATCCCAGGGGAAGTGACTGGGCCAGGTCTGTGGGTAGTCATTGGGTGCTCCGTGGATCATATCCTTTGCTTCTATCACATCCGTCAACTCTTAAGATCATCTGTGCAGCATATCCCCAGAGAAAGTCGCTGCAGGTACCGTTTGCAAACAATAGGACCGACTGTTAGTGAACCGGCCTTCAACCACATAATGGCCGCACATAATTCTCCGACTGAGAACCCTAAACCAACCGCGCCGTTGACCTCAACCCCTTCTACCATATCTTCATGAGAGTGTCAACCTCGTGAACCACGTGTGGACAACAATCTCTGACATCGGGCCAAACTCTCTTCACACCTGGCAGCCACCTTGTCCAAATTCTGACGCAACTGACTTGATCTTGTGTCAGTATTTGGCACTGCTTTGGGGTGGTGTAATTCTGTCAGCTGGCCTAACTTTTGACAATTCCAGCAAGATACGCCAGAACTGTCGCTCAGATTCCGCGAAACGTCCACTTGGCCTACATCCAATCTCCAATTTGGGGCCTGAAAATTATCCGTTCTCCATGTTGAGTCAAATTGTTTCTCTACGTCATTTGAGATGGTTCACTGTTTGACTTGCTCCCTGGCCCTATCAAACGCCATCCCGTCGAACATATATATGAGATGAAAGGTAATACTCCCGGATGGCATTTCTTCTTTACATCTGTTTGCCTTCAACTCCTCAAGTCCACTCCAACTATTCCGTGTACCAGTGTTTTTCATGCTAGGGATGCGATCGCATATATACATCTGCGAATGAACATGACATCCAGTGGGCCTGTCATCCTCCCGCGCGACCTTTCGACTACACCACCGGGAACGAAGCCGCAGTATGTCCCAGCGAAGGCAGAGTATCGGTTCTTCCCAATTGTCCGAGGGCTCATTTGTACTTTCCACTAGTGAGCAGTGCGGCGAGTTTGAAATCAACAAAGGGAGAGTTGAAGGACGCAGACGCGAGGCAGAAGCGAAACCAGAGGTTCGCGCAGGCCTGCTTGCACGTTACAATGAAGCGAGACGTGGCAGAAGAGGCTAGCTAGACGTCCATTCGGACCAAAGAGGCTTAGTGGCCGGTGCTGAAGATTTTCTACAACTCCGGCAGTACTGCAGAGGACGCGAGTACCATTCTCGACGCACCGGAACGAACGAAAGAGGAGAATCCAAAGGCTAAATCTCTATCGGTTTAAAGAAATTGACAGTATGAAGGAGCCGCACGTAAGCGTGCGAGCACAAAACGATGGTTAGATTCGTTCAATTTCTGAACTAAAGGTGTTTGATCTTGCATCGATCAAGGAGTACTAGCCCTTTTTGAGCCCTTTTTGAGCCCTTTTTCCAGCCCTTTTTCCAGCCCTTTTTCAGGAAGAGCAAAGGTGTTGAGGAATAAGATTAATTTTGGCGTTTGTCCAGAAGGATCAATGGTTCCTAGGGCGAGGAGAACATGTGACTTGAAGCTTTTGTCACACTGATTTGGAACACATTCGGCTATGGTGTTCCGCATCGTTTTCTTTCTCCTGTTCCGGTACTTCGACCTTGTAACCTGGATACACCGCCAACCTCAAAGTTCCGTCAACCTCCAAAATCCACTTCAAGCACCACCAACTTCGAAGCTCCGTCAAACCTCCAAGATCCACTTCGAAGCACCATTGAGCTCGATACGCCTACTCAGCGCACCATCCACTCCTGGATCTCCTCAATCTCGATACACCCTTAGCTTCGAGCCTCCTCATACCTTTCCTCCACTCGCTGAGCACCCGCCCTGTTGTCATATAATAATCCACAATGAACGTTCTATACGAAAACTCCTTTAACTTGCAGTAAGTTACCTCTCGAGTAGCACCCCTGTATCTCTTTCCTAACATACGACAGCCTCTCCGATGAAATGGTCACGGTGACCGTAGATGGCAAAACCGTAATTGTTCGGAAAGAGCCATTGATCGAATCGTCCAGAAAATTCGAGGCAGCTCTCACGGGCCGTTTTTCAGAAGCGAAAACCAACACTCTAACCTTGGATGGCGAAGATATCGATTAGTCCCTTCTTTACGTGGAGTGTTCTGCCGGAACCTAACACCTCCACAGGAATTGTCAAGACGGCCTTGAACTGGGTCTACACGGAGCGCCTAAGTTTCCCACCCCCCATCAACGAATGGGTCTGGTCGTATCCCTTCCTCGATAGCGTGGATGCCGCCATCTCCGCCATCCAGCTGTATATTTTCGCCGACAAGCACATTATGACGGGTCTCAAAGAAGTCATCTTCGACAAAATCTGGGAAAGCCAGGTCCGGGGAATCGAAGAACATCATCTACTCGACCTCTCGGTATTGGCATACGGCTATGAAAGCCTCCCGAAGACTGATCCACTTTTCCTTCTTTTCCGAGACCTCTTTGCTGAGAACTGGAAGGGATCTGGGGAGAACTCTGCCACGAAGTTCTGGCCTTTTGGGAATGCCACGACCATGATGTTGTTGGATGCACTTGCCGGCCGAGCGCGATAATAGGGGAGGGAAGTTCATTTTGCTATTCGGTGAGGGCAAGGAGATGTTCGTGGCCCATTATGAAAGCGTACTTGGGAAGAAGCTCTTTCGGTAGGGAGTTGGTTTGAGGGAGTCAAGACGGGAAGATAATGGATGGGTATATGGACTTGCTTGGGAAGCGAAGAACTGGGTTCAAAGTCACAATGTAGAATAGAATGGGATGAAGTTCTACATAGGATCTGCCACAGTTGTCAAGACGGCGCTAAATTGGATCTTCATGGAACACTTCATCTTCCCATCCCTCTTTAATGTTTGGGACTACTCCTACAGCATAATTCTGAACGACAGCAAGAAAGCGATGGCAGTGATGCAGCTATATATCTTTGCGGACAAGTACCCGATACCCAGCCTAAAGTAAGCTATCTTCGATAAGGATCCAGCAGGACCACTTGCACGACCTGGACCGTCGTTGCAACTTCGACCTCTCAATCCTAGCGTACGGCTTCGAGAACTTGCCGGAAAGCGATTGGCTCTTCCTTCTTTTCCGGGAACTCTTCAGAGAGTCGTAAGACGGCTTCGGGGAGGGCCGTAAAAGTAAAGACTGGCTTTGTTCGAACAGGATAACTATGATGCTCCTACGTACGCTTGTTACTGCGCGGAACGGCCAGCAATAGGGGAGCGATTCGAGTCTGGAGTTGAAGGGAAAGTTCTTGGAATACTACGAGAACATTCTTGAAAAGAAATTCTTCCGTTAGGCAGCTAGCTTGGGAGGAACTTGAACAGGAGACAACAGATACACGGAGTAGTTTGGAATGCGTAGGCTTGGGTATCAGAGCTACATGGTGATGGGCCGCTATAATGGTTTAGACGCTGCACGCACGGTGGAAGCTGGTAATTGAAGCATACATGGTGCCTTGAAATAATGAGCTGGAGCATGAAAATACTCCCATTGCTCGTGATAATACTTTCCAATGTTGCTCCCACCGTGCTCATCTCCTCACACTCGCCTAAGCCCTCCGTCTCCCTTCTTTTCTCTAGTCTCTATATTTTTCAGTCGTAGCCTCTGCGTATCCTCTGAACTCCACTCAAGGTCCAACCTCAGTTCTTCTCAACCTCGGCATTTCCACGTGCCCTCAACCTCTGCGTACTTCTCTTGGTGCGCCGAGCTGAGCTATCAACTTCCATCAACATCTCCACCACGACTTAGTTCTCAACCTGGCATCAAGCACCCAGCTGGCGATCAATGCCAAATTGTCTTTCGAGCTCTTCACAACGGAGAAGCTATCGCCATGAGCTCATATCAAACTCCACTGGACCTTCAGTATGTTCCTCCCAATATCTTGACGTGTAGGTTCTATAATGGGGGGCCGGGGGATCCAAGGCCCAAATTTATGCGAGGAAGGGCGTAGTCAGTCGGTAGTAAGGGGAAACCTCTACCTAAAACGCTAGTCGGCCCACCCAAGAGCACGATAAATCACACGAAGTTAGCAGGCCACAAGGGCCTGCAGGCTGCGGAAGCCGCAGCTAGTTTGAGTATCACGTGATCTGTAGATTTTGGCATGACCCATCACAGATTATTGTATTATCCGGCTATATACGCCTTTTTGACACCACTAATTGCAGCACCATTGTCCATTATTATTGCCCGCCCATATTTCATCAACTGACAGCGGCCACACCGTCGGCGCTCGGGGACAAATGGCCCCGACTGAGGTGATTTTCGACCGTCACCACCGGGTGGGCGAGGCGGAGGATGGCCTGCGCCTGAAGTCGCGAGCATCTTTGAGGCGTTGACGGTCGAGTGTTGAAGAATGGGGGACGAAGAGATTGAAGTGTTCACAGGGAGAGAAAGTGGGTGATGTGGGAAGTGGAAGCTTCACTCGGTATGTTGTTGTTGTAGTCAACGCGTGAGCAGAGAGCAACCGGAGAAGGTGCAGGTGGTGTTGATATCACGTGTGGGAGCTGCTCACAGGTCAGCGGAGAATTATTATTCCGCCTCCGGAGTAGACCGGCCAATGGCAGGCGCCAACTCGTTCTTACCTTCGTTTGCGCTTCATCGACAGCCAATCATTCTCGAATAAGGCTGGACGTCGACAACCAATCATTTTAGCTTGGCGTTCCAAAACCACTCATTCCCCCTCCCATCACATGACTAATGTGAAAGTAATTACGCTCGTTCCTCGCGTAATTACTCATATGCTGCAGTGAGTCTACCAGTACCATCAGCGTGAAACTTCGCAATGAGACTCTCATTGTTCACAAAGCACCTTTGATCCAACTGTCCAGGAACTTTGCCGCTGCACTTGATGGAGGATTCGAAGAGGCTCATAAAGGTGTTCTTCCACTTGACGACGAAGACCCTGATAGGAACGCTCTCGAACTATGAACTTCATACCTGTGCACAATCCCACTAACTGCTTGCCCCCAGTCATCGTGAAAACAGCCCTCAACTAGATATACACTGGCCGTATGCTTTTCCCTGAAGGTGAATGGGATACACATTGTGACTTCCTTGCTCACGGTGGCGGTATATTGGCAGTCCAGCTCTATATATTTGCCGACAAGTATGATCTTCAGGACCTTAAGAGGACCACATTCGAGGAAATGTGGAATTTCTATGTCCGAGATGAACAATATTCGCATTGGCTCCCTGAGCTCTCCGAATTTGGCTTGGCCTTCGCGAATCTACCTGATACCGACATTCTGTTCATGTTCCTCCGAGACTTGTTTGCTGAATCATGGAACAACAACTTGAATGTTGATGAGAAGCCCTCTTTCGGGGCCGCCCCCTCCGAAAAAGAATGTGCCGAATGGCCTTTCTCTGCGATCACCACAATGAAACTTCTCTATGCGATGGCCAGATACCGTGATGGACTGGCTCCTGACTTGCTCAAAGGACATTGGAAATATGAGCAAGCCTATGAGAAAACGATGGGAAAGTACGCCTTCCCCACGACGGACTCAAAGCCCTTGAAGAAACGAAGATAAGGCGACAAGTTCGTGAGCCTCCTCAAGACCGTCAGTCCTTCTCTCGCGCAACAACGCAGAGGCACGGAGCCTCATCTCAGATCCAGAAATAGCGGAAGTACTAATGAAAGTGGTGGATCTGCAAGAAGACGGAAAAGCTTAAGGGAAACCCTCGATCAAGGGTCAAGCCGTCGGCGTTCTCCTTTACACCTAGCTCCGTGAAAGTACCTACCAGATGGTTTGAAAACAGAAACTCCGCTCGAATTCAAGAGGGGACAGGATCATCCAGCTACCTTAACATGAAAGGGCTATGACATAGTAAGACCACATGATGAACTTCACTCGAGAACGATTCAAGCCGCCAACCTTGCTCTTCCGTCTCAATTGCTCAAAAGTACCAATCAGATAGCCTCATGCGAGCCATCAATGAAAAAGCTACTGCAACCAGTATTTGATGCAATTGAATCTCGCTGGTCTAATACCGTATGCACGAGCGATGACTACGAAGCTAGTAGTGTGCTCCCACAGCAATCAAGGTGTCCTGTACTCTGCTTACTCCCGTGAGAAGCTTCGCGGAGAAAACTCCATGAAGAGGGTCAATACTCCCTTATAGCACTAATTTCCTAGCACACACTTAAAAACCCTTGTCTCCCAAAAACCCTCGTTCAGGTACAGTGCGAAAATGAATCCCCTATTCTGTCGTCTGGAAGTACCTGGACGCGTCAAGTCACCTGAAATCGCTCTCCATAGAATTGACCCCGAAACGCCTCCTCTCAATCCCGAGATCGGATCCGAGGTTACTGCCTTCCATAGTCCCTCACAGTAGCAACCCCCAGCACATCTACCGTCTTTGCTGATACGACGCCTGAAACGAGTTCATCTGCTTCAGCCGACTAGGATGGATATCAGACGATGGCTCCTCGCCCGCATCAAACTTCTTCTTTGCACCGCCCTTCTCCCTTGCCTCCTCATCCATCTTCTGGAAATCTGCGCGGCGGGTACGCTCTTCGTTGAGCTTGGCGTTCTTCTCCTTGATCTTGTCCATGCGGTTTGACTTTGCGCCACCGCCGCCGGCACTGGAAAGGGTGTTAAGACTGCAACGTTCTCGCGAGTTTTTGATCCATGGAAAGAAGTAGGAACTTACGTTAATTCAATATTGATTTCCCTTGCCTCTTTGCCTTTGCCCATGATGGTATGGTGAAACTTCGCCAGACAGGTCTTCATGCGGTCGTAATTGTCGAATTCCATGAAAGCATAGCCTTTGGACTGGCCGGCTTTGATTTTCTTGGTCTTGTTCTTACCCCTGCCACCCATGTCGGTCTGGAATTTTTTGTCGGCGCGATGCTCCAAGAGGCGGATGTCTTTGGGCTGGACGGAGGCGAAGTGTGCGGCGAGGTCGTCTTTGGAGACTGTGAAGGGAAGGTTTCCTAGAGACTTGGTTTAGTGTATGATAGATTTGGGGGGTGGGGTGAAGTATGCACATACCGACAAAGACGATGAAGCGAGACTTCTTGGGGCCTCCTTCTGCTGTTGCTTCTTCTTCCTCGTTCTCGTCTTCATCAGGAACAGCAGCTTCTTCTGGTTCTTTTGGCTCAACGGCATCTTCATCGGCAGCAGGATCGTCCTCCACGTTCTCAGATGTCTTCGACTTCTTCGCTTTTCTTGACTTCTTGAGAGGACGTGGATTCTCATCCACCTCCCCAGCACCTGGAAGCTCCTCTGGAGGTACTCCTGCAGCTTCCATCGCCGCTCGTGTGCGCTTCAGCTCTTTCCTCACCGCCCGTGTTGCAAGCTTTTCCTTGATCCGTATCTTCCTCTCCACTTTATCCTCTGCCCTCTTCTTTTTGATCGCGGCCCAGTGTCGCTTCCTTTGTGCTCGTATGGAGTCGTCTTCTTCTGGCGCAGCTTCATCTTGGGTGGCTGGTGCTTCGCTTGGCTCCTCGTCGCCTTCATCGCCTTCATCCTCTTCAGAACGCTTCCGCTTCTTGTCTCGTTTCTTTGGCTTTTCTTCGCTCTCCTGTAATTGCTCTTCGGCTGGCGCTTCTTCGTCCTCGGGGTTGTGGCGCTTCTTCTTTTTCTTCTTTTCTGACTTTTCCACTTCCATCTCTACCTTCTCTTCTTCCCGGGCATCCTTTGGGATTTCCACGGCAGAGGTATCGGCGTCAGGCGCGGCCTCCCCATTTTGCGCTCTCAGTTTCTCTTGTCGCCTCTTTTCCTTGGCGGCTCGTTTCTCCGACCGCCCTGCTTCCATTATCGGCGCTCGACGTGCCTTGCGCGCTTCCGAAGAGCCGGCCATGCTAGAATTATGATTGTGGGTGTGATGGTGTGTGCGAATGTCGTTGTGTACTGCTGGAGGAAAAAGTTGAACGTTGGAAGCCAAAAAAATCTAGCATCGGGCAATTTGACGCGAATTTGCGACTCAGTTCTCGGCAACGCTTGCCGCCAAGACCCCCGACATCAACTCCGCAAGTTTCACCTCACCTACGAATCGTGAACTGATTCCATGGGCTCACAAAATGAACAACTCTTTCTCCTCGCTACGGCAAGCGATTAGATCCTCCTCCAAAAATGAGCTGAAGTTCTATAACTCATCGTACAAGCCGCAATGGCGGCACCGCTGCTCGCAATGTCTCCGTCGACAACCTTTCTCTCTCAAGCGAACTCTACGGCAAAAGAGTAGCCCGGCAGACGATCCTTCTTTCCAGTCCATAGTCGATGCTCCGGCTCAACTTGTGCGCTCTGGCCAGAAACACAATGCCGGAATCATCATATTAGGTACTGCAAAGATTCTTCAATCCTCCTCCAGAGAGCCCCACGAAAACAATCCTCCTCTTCCTCCAAGCTCTGCTAACAGGTCTTAAAAGCGCTCATTCCCATAACAGCCTTCTGCCTCGGCACATGGCAAATCCAACGCCTCTACTGGAAGACCGACCTCATCGCGCGTTTCGAGGACCGCCTAATCCGCCCTCCCCTCCCGCTTCCTCCCCAAATCGACCCCACTGCTATACAAGACTTCGACTACCGCCGCGTCTACGCCACCGGTCGCTTACGGCACGACAAAGAAATGCTCATCGGCCCCCGTCTGCATGACGGAAACGATGGATACCTCGTCATCACTCCGCTGGAACGGACAGGACAGGACGGCAAGCAGAAAGGCAGCACAATCCTCGTAAGCAGGGGCTGGATCCCCAAGAAAATGAAGTCGCAGAGGCTTCGATCGCCGGAATCACTAGCAGAAGGAGAAGTGACAGTCCAGGGCCTCCTACGGGAGCCGTGGAAAAAGAACTTCTTCACACCAGACAATTCGCCTGAGAAGGGCGCGTGGTACTTCCCCGACGTGCACGAGATGGCGGCATGGGCGGGCACGGAGCCGATTTGGATCGAGGAGACGATGCGGCCGGATCTGATGGAGTCATATCGGCGGGAGGAGAAGGGGATTCCGATTGGCAGAGCGGCGGAGGTCAACTTGCGAAATAATCATACGCAGTACATTTTCACGTGGTATTCGTTGAGCTTGGCAACGAGCGTAATGATGTGGATGGTACTCAAGAAGCCGCCGAAGGGTGTCAGGGAGAGAGTGAGGAGAAGTAAGGAGTGGTAGAACAGTCACTTTCAGGGGCCGGTGATACCATGTAGGAATAGTACGCAGCCAAGCGTGTTGTACAATATCTGTACATATGCAAATCATACCCAGTCATCAAGCACTGCATTTAATGGGAATCAATTCAACGAGAACCGATCCACGGCCAATCAATCCCGCCAAAGTGACGCCTCGCCTTCTTCGGGAATACTCTCGATAACCCTCTTCGCCCTCTTCTTCCCCTTCCCCCTACCCCTGCCCTTAACCACCGGCGGCGCCATCCTAACCTCCTGCACCAATTCCCTTGGTAAGTACTTCTGCGCCATCGAAAACACCGTACTGCCACCCCCAACAACCCTCTGCCGCTTCATCAACGCGACTACATCCGCCTCTTCAATCGTCCTACGTCCCGCATGCGCTGAATATGCCGACAAATCCTCCGCCGCCTGCTCAAAGAACCAGTCAGACGCCTGCGAGATGGCTTGCAGGGCATCTTTGCCGAGCTTCAGGGTGGAGGAGCCGTTCGCACGGCCCAGGGTGGTGGCGAGCTTCTTGATGACGGGTAGTGGGAGGGAAGGATATTCTCTGCCGTGTTTGGAGACTTTGAATTCACGTGTGCGGGAGGGTTTGGCGGTGCTTGCGGTTCCCTTCGGGGTTGCAGTTGCGTTGGCTGCGGCGAGGTTGTCTATCATTGCATCGTCGCGGAGGTTGCGGATGTAGTTTGGGTCGTCGTTCACGGAGTTTTCGGCATCTGAGTCTTGAGCGTCCGAATCCTCGGGATCGTTGGGCTCGACCGGGTAGTCTTCGTCTGAGGCGGAAGCCCCAGCTCCAGCTTCTTCGCCGAAAAGAGGATTTGGTCGGTTATCGTCTTCGTCTTCATCAACTTGTGGTTCATCATCATCCTGAACGACCGGCTGGTCGAGATCGAGTAGGCCCTGCTGAGCGATAGACTGGCGGAGGCTCGATCGACGAGGTTGATCGCGAATGCGGAATTGAAAAGTTGGCTCCAGTTCAGACTCCGATTCGTCTTCATTGACTATTCCGAGTGAGCTGCGGCGTGACTGTCGACGAGCGGCTGCGTCCATGAAGGTGCGAAGCTTTTGCGTATTTTCACTGTCAGACGTCAGAAACATAGTCGAGGGCAGAAGAAAGGACTCGACGTACTCTGGAAGCAACCTCCGAGTCTCTTCATCCAGTACGAGCTTTTCAGTTGCACCATATGGGCTAACGAGAACACTCCTGCCTTCTCCAGCATCGTCTATTCCCAACTCGTTGACATCTGCAAATCTCTCGCTCAATCGGCCACTTTCGAAGCTATTCCGGGACAGCCTCTGCTTCGGCTGTTCGCTCAATGCTCGCCGGCCAGTCTCGATAGATTTTGTTGTGAGCTCTTCGTCGAAATCCAGAGGCATGGATAGCCGTGGCGGCCTCTCGTGGAAACTGTCTTCGTCTTCGAGCTCATTGAGCGCCATAGACAGGCGTGGAGGGATGGGATCGGGTCCATAATCGTAGTCTTCCAGGGCAGGATTGCGAGGAGATTCGGTTTGAGGAGAAGGTTCAATGGGTTGAGTGTTCACAGCAAGGACTATCGAAGTTAGCAAATGTATTTTGTCCTGAATGCGAGACAACTTACTTTTGCTGAGTTTGCTCAGTACATCTCTCGGCGTCTCTCTCTGCATGCGCAAACTCTTTCTTCGCTCGTTCCCAGGAGTCTGTGCATGCCGGCGCTGCTGTAAAGCCCTCAGAGCGTGTGGTGTGGTTGGCAATCCGCGTCGAATTGGTGTAGGTCGCCCTCGGGGCGTCTGCGAGGCTGCTCCCGGAGTTCGATTGGTGAAATTGCCAGTGGACAGCGGAGCCGCAGTCGGACCATTGTATCCAGGCGTCGAAGGCTTCTGTATTCTGCCGGCAAGTTGACGCAGCTGGAATATTTGGTCAGTGTTGTTCGTGGGGTATAGTGGGCTGTTGTTTACGTTTGCGTAAGGCGTCTCTGGATCCTGCAGAGCATCATTTGCAGTAGAATTTCGAGGTGTAACCTTGGGTCTCTTGGAGGGTGGTTCCGCCATATTGCAAGTTCCAATGCGCTTTGTTGAGGAGGCTGAAAGATGTTGATAAGTTGGAGTTGAGACGGGACCGCGTTGTGGGAGACGCGTCGAAGGAAGCAAGGCAGATGGCGTTGGCCAATCAGATTGAAGTTGGCGATATCGATAAGATCTCTTGGCATCAAAATGCTCAGAACTTCACTTCTCATATTTTCAGGCTACTCTTCCTATGCACCACATAGTCTGCGCTTTAGGCCAACTAGACACATACACAACGAGATCACATTTAAAACTCATCCAGTGTGCTAGCGCATCTACAAAGAAAGGCGGAAACAGACTGAAACCTCCCCATCATTGCCCAGAATTATGGCAGAACATCAAGCTGCGTCTTTGCGAGGCAGCAAGAGGAAGCGGGAACGCGGTGATGGCGTTGCTCAAGACAAGAAGCCTAAGCATGAGATTGATTCTGTACCGAAGGTCGCCAAGGAAAGCCAGCACGCTGCCAACAAGGCCCGGGACGACAAGGAAGCAAAGAAAAGGCTCCAACAGAAGAAGCGACGGACCAAAAAGAAGCCTGACGATGTCAACGACGAAGATCTTGATCGGTCAGCTGGAGTCAACGATGCCATCAAGTTCATGGACAGCGCTCTTCTTGCCGACCACATCGCCCGACGAACCAAACGCTATCAGCCAGAAGCAAGCCTGGTTGAATTGGAAGACCTCCATGTTCCTGCGAACGCAGTCCTAGACACAAGCTCATGGTCCAAAATGAGGGTCACTGCAGGGTTGCCCGATTTCTTGGTGGAATTCTCGTCTGGGGACTTGAAGAAAAGTGACAAGAAGCCCGGCACCCTGCACACACTTGTGGTGACTGGTTCGGGGATCCGAGCTGCGGATTTGACCAGGTAATAGATGCGACAGACCGAAGAATGGTATGTGGAGCTGACTCTCTCAGGGTACTGCGCAGGTTTGAGACGAAGGAGAACAAAGTATGGAAATTGTTTGCCAAACACATCAAGCTTGAGGAACAGAAGAAGATGTGCGAAACATTCAGGTAGGAATTTCTCCTATTGCATAAGGATACCTTCCTAGGTGTGTGTACTTACAAGTCGTCAGCACGAGTATTGGTGTGGGGACTCCGCAGAGAATCAGGGACCTTCTGGAGGATGGTAAGCAGCGACTCCCTATGCGCACCCAAAGCCTCTGACTGACATCTTCAGGTGCTTTGTCTGACGAGAAGCTGAAGCGCATTGTCATAGATGCATCTCACATTGATATCAAGAAGAAAGGCATCATGGATATGAGGGAGACTCATGAGCAGCTTGTCAAGTTGCTGTCATGGGAGAAGCTGAGCAAGCGCTACGGGGCTGATCTTGATGGCATTTCTTTGATGTTCTACTAGATACGCTAGAGTTCTGGTCAAGTAGGCTTCAACATGCTCCTTCGTGGGGTTTGAATGAATGGTTGTGCTGTTGCAGCTCTGCCTCCCCATAGTCCTTCAGATCAACCACCTCCATTCAGTTCCACCACCAACGCCCTTTGTCGCGTCCCAGCGCCCTCCCAGAATCTCACGCGCTGTTTCTAGATGACGTCGACGCGTTTGGGCGCCCAGGGCAATGCCCAGGCGTCCGAGGTCGGCCCCGTGGACGCCCTCCCATGGAGGTTGGCCTGGAGGAGTGCTATTGTAGAAGGAGCACCTTCTCAACGAGGACACTCGCCCCCTCGCGAAGGCCCTCGCATATATCCCCGCTCTTCGCAGAGTTTTCTCCGTCTCTTCTTCTCTTCTTCATCCAGCTCGCGACTTTCGTTCATCACCTACAACAGTCACTGTACAATCACTCTTTACCCGCTCAATCCCAAGCAAGACGAACCCAACTACTACCGCCAAAATGAAGTCCACCTTCATCGCCGTGCTCCAGTTTTCGCCATTGTTCGTAGACTTCGCCCTCGGACGCGCTCCACCCGGTATGAACCTGAACTGAAGTCTGCTGCGAGCCAGAACTAACCTTGACCAGACTGTCTGACATCTTGTTGGGACAACTCCATGTATGTTAGCAGCTGTACCGAGATCAAGGATGTCACACCATGCCTCTGCGAAGATCCAGAGTTTCAGAGCGTAAGTGTACTTCGTCAATGTGGCAGCATCTCAACTCACACCATGCCTCGCAGAGCGTCCTGCAGTGCATCTACATTCAGTGCCCAGCCACACAGCTTGCTTCTGCTTTGCACTTCGCAATTTCGTACTGCCCAGGCAAAGCCATTGAGCCGGCTCCTGCTCTTCTCCGTAACCCGCACCAGAAGCGCAAGATCGGTGGCCACCATGGAGACGGAGGCCCTCCCGGCTACGGTTATGGACCAACTCCACCTCACTACGGCAGTGCATCTCCAGACCACACCAAGGCACCTCTTCCTGAAGGATTCATTCACAACCGCCTCTCAAAGCGTGCCGCCCAGGGCCATGATGACGACGACGCCGGCTATGCTCCTCCACCGCCCTACTACGGCAGTTTGGCATACGCCCCACGCCCCACTCGTGGTATTCCTTCCAGTCAATGGGCTTTTGCGCCACACCACAAGCGCCATTCCACCGTCAACAAGGAGGACGCCGATGCCCAAGCTGCACTGATGATGCCATCCGCTACTGTTGTCACTCCGGCGCCCGAGGCTGTCGCTGAGGACAAGGTTGAGGCTGATACTGCCTGAGTGTGCTCTCTAGCCACGCCAACACTGGTTCATGGGAACATGTGCTTGCTCAATGTCAGAAACATCTTATGTATCAGCTCTTATGAATTGACACCCGCCTTACAGCAGAATGTATCCTTTGTTTCCTTTGACATCTTGCTGTTCACCCATCACATGTAAACTATGTAGTATAGATAACACAAGATTGTTTGCTCTGTCACTACTCTTCGCTGCTCGTTTCTTGTGACTCGCTGTCTTCTTGTTTGACCAAGTTGCTCCGGTACCCTTCTCTCTCGCTGCCCAGTGCCTTGATATGTGTAACGCATCGAGCCTATTCCCGTCTCCTTGGTTCCCCGTTGTAGCTTTCAGGTTGCAAGTCGCAAGCAATGTCACCCTTGAAGGATCATGTCAATGTTTGATGAAGCATCTTGCCGTCTCCATAACTTTATCTTCCCGCAAACAATTTCCAAAAGCAGTAGAAGAGAACTCATGTACGGACTGCCATGTTGAAGTCTCAACTAAGCTCTTGCTGACAATTTCAAGGTCTAAAGGCTAAAAGACAGTCGGAACAATTGTGAGGCAAACTCCCATCCAGCTTCCGTAGCTTGGGGCGTACTGGTCCCAGCATCTCCTTTTCTGAACAACGTGTTTGACACAATTACACTCGACAACGGTCAGTCCGTAATGGCATGGGAAATTCTCCTACTTCTGCCACTTTTGTCGCGAAGGTCGAAGCCAAACGACCAGTGCCCGCGATGAGTACCATTGAGTTTTCCGCCGAGCTCGAGCGAGCTGAGACACCTTCAATAAATCAATTGGAGATTTGAAATGCATCAACGCGGTCGACTGCCCTCTATTCTGCCATCGAAACAGATTCGCTTCGTCGAGCAACCTCCAAAGCGGCTCCCACTGGCGGCTCCTTCTCTCGGCAATCCCATGCAGCGGAAGTCTGACTGATGAAAAAGGCTTCTTGTTTTGCCATACCCAGAGCACAGTAACTGCCAATTGCTGGGGCTTTGGCTGTGCTGCTCTTGCATTGATCCAAGTAAGTTCTCCTTCCGTGCCATTCAGGATCACCACTTGCCCCTTACATACTACTCTATCCCCCCCATCCCCTCCACATGATCTCTCAACAAGATGCAATACTTTGCCTATTTCTTTCAGCTTGGAATAAACATAAGCCACAGATAGAAAGCGCACATAAACATCTGGGGGAAATCGCGGACACTTTCATTTCATCTGAAGCCCTTGACCATCTCAGGAAACGTTCGAGATAATTGGTTGAACGGTCTACCATTCCAGCCAATCAGCGCGGCCAAGTCTTTCGGGGTTTCGCCTCCGCTCTCCGCCCTTTCCAATGCGACGCGCAGTTTGCTCCTTCGACCCTGCAGCAAATCCTTCCTCGCGACCTTGACAACTCTTCTCACCTCACAATTCTCCTCAACCAGCACGGCTACAGAGTGACTCACCCCGCACACATCACTTCAGTCTGCGAAGCAATGAGCTGACTTCAGAGGAACCCCTTTTCGCTTGGAAACGCAGCAATGGCACAAACAGCAGAAGGAACTTCTCCCTCAGACACAACCATGGACGCGTCGTCCGCCTCTCAAGCAGACGCCCAAATCGATGCCACGGCCGCGCTCGAGTACTGGTCGAGCATCCCTCCTTCAAATGACGGCGTCCTCGGCGGATACCCTCAAGTCTCACGCGTCGACCTCCAAGGCTCCACCACATTCCTCGCAAAACTACGACGAAAATCTTCAAGATATCCACCTGGGAAACTGCTAGAGCGGACAGTAGACACTGGCGCGGGCATCGGAAGAGTGACGGGAGGCTTCCTGGGCAAAATTGCTGAGAAAGTGGACATTGTGGAACCAGTCGTCCAACTCACCGACGTGGTGACCAAGGGGGATACCTTTGCTGAGCTGCGATCTAAGGGCAGAATCGGCGAAATTTACAACGTCGGCTTGGAAGACTGGACACCGACACACACATACCCTCTCATCTGGAATCAATGGTGTCTTGGCCAGCTGAAGGACGCCGCGCTACTCGAGTACTTCCAACGCATCACAAAATTCCTGCAACCCGATGGATGGATCGTGGTCAAGGAGAATATGAGCACGGATCTCGAGGGGTTGGATATCTTTGATGAGGTGGATTCGAGTGTGACTCGGACAGACAAGAAATTTAGGGCCTTGTTTCAGGAGGCAGGGTTGAAGATTGTGGCAACGGAGTTGCAGAAGGGGTTGCCGAAGGAGTTGTATCCGGTTAGGAGTTATGCTTTGCAGCCCGTATGAGAGACTATGATAAGAGCTGGCGTTGGAGGATCCTGCTATTACCTCATAAAGTGAGGTGAGGTTGGCGCAATTCCGAGTGAGAATCTCAAATGAAGCGGAATTGGTTCTCAATGCCTCCATACAGGAAGTCCGACTTGCTGGAGATGAGATGTTCGCTCTGTTAAGGAATCAGGATTCCTACGAGAGTGTACGCCCCTTTCCCTTCTCCCAAATTGACCTCACCTTAAGCAGTATTACAACCAGGATCCGCCGTCATTCAGCCGGCAGATATCGGCATTCTTAGCATGCTGGAGTGACCCTGACGCATAGACGCAAGATCCCAAGTAGGCTGGTCAACAAGCTACGAGGAATTTTCGGATGTCGAATTTGTCAATAGATGTCGAGATTCACCACTCATCAAGGAAAATGCGATTTCTTGACTATTCGACACGAGATTCTTGTCCACGCGAGGAGTCCAACCCCAAGCATTCCAATTGGATAGCGTGGGAAGTCTACAATTGGGCCGTCCGGGGTCAACATGTCCCCTCAGCGGATACCCCAATACTTTCCTAAGCCCTTTTTTTTCTCTTCAATTGTTGACATTCCAATGTCTTTATTTTTTTCTTATGTTTTTCTCTAGACTCACTGAACAATCGTTCAATACGACAACATAGAAGAGCGGTGCATTAGCATATCGCGAGGAAGTATCAAACCCTCCCTCCAAGTATTATGAGAAGTAGAGCGGGCTTGAAACGCAGCAGATACTAGGGCATTGAACTACACAGTTCTCAAACTCATCTCTGTACTGAAACTTGCTTCATCGATTTCGAAGAATAATATTCCACATATTAAGATACAAATGAATTTTCAACGCCCTTTTCTTTCCAAGTAAAAGTCATCAATTCGTTCTCCATCAGATCTAATACCTCACCTCACTTCAAACATAAACCTGACAGGCGCAACCGGAGGCTTAGGCGCAATGGGAGCCGGCGGCGCAGCGGC
Source organism: Aulographum hederae CBS 113979 (assembly GCA_010015705.1). Classification (NCBI taxonomy): domain Eukaryota; kingdom Fungi; phylum Ascomycota; class Dothideomycetes; order Aulographales; family Aulographaceae; genus Aulographum; species Aulographum hederae. The sequence continues at coordinate 356,354 of ML977137.1, read as the reverse complement.
AGGAGGAGCAGCACCAGCAGCACCAGCAGGAGCCATAACGAAATCAACACAGCTCTGATATGTCTGCTGAGCCGCCGTGCCCACCCAATGCCATTGCATGACACACTGTCCAGCAACAGCGCACATGCCCGCGGGCATGGCAGGCACCTTGACGCTGAAGGCGGTGTTGTTCGCCGGCAGCACGGCAAGGTTCTCGTCTGCATAGCTCTCAAACTCGATCAGGGGTGGGCCCATCAGGGTGTTTGTCTTTGTGTCGACGATGGAGACGTTCATTGGGCCCTTGAGGTATGTATGTTAGCAAACTCGAACTTCGTTGGTGATTGACGCCGTGACTGACCTCGTGCGGGATAGGGAGAATAGCTTTCATATCGACGACTTGGCCGGCCGTGAAGGTCGACACCCTGTCCTTGTTGTCGGCGAACTGGGCGCCACGGCAGAGACCGACATTGCAGTTTGGGCCGGCGCCGGTGGTGGGGACATCTTCGAGGGGAGTCGTGCCATCGGCTTGGACGGCCGCGATGGCATCGGGTCCACAGGCTGCCTTCATGGCTGGGCCGGGAAGGCGCGCCGCTGGGGAGGTGATGTTGCCATGGGCGAGAGCGCTAGTGATGAGAAGCGCCGCCGTGGCGGCGAAGAGAGATGCTTTGGTCATTGTGGATGAGAGATTAGGGATTAAATTATGCTGTTGAATATGAGTACAGTGAAGCGAAAGAAAGTGTGAGTGTCCAGCACAGGTTATTATTAAGATTATTTGGGAAGATTGGGGATGAGTATCGGAGAAGACGGGAAAGGGAGCTGTTCATATCATATCATTGTGCGAGCGACTTGCCGAGGGTGGGGACGACTCTGGCTGCTCACGAGCTGAAACATGGCAGAGGACGGATGATGGTCTTCCCGTTATCGCAAGAGTCTTCAAACACTTTGGTGGGAAAGGGGCTTGTTGCTAGAGGGGACAATATTGCTCAGTAAGTACAACCTTCTCCATGACCAGTTAGTGTGCATCTAATGGCGAGCATCTCAGTCAAATATTCACTAGCAATGCATCCAGAAATGACATTGCACGACTAGCCAGCTTTTCCAAGGTGCTGTCAGAATCACGGGATGTGCAAAAGTCGGCGTTGGTGGTTGGTTTCACATCAGCGCCGAACCAACTTTGGCGCAACAACAGTTTCGGCACAAAGTCGACCCGACAGACGATTCTATACTGGACCTAAACTCGGCACACATGTCGTTAAGACCGTTGATTCATCATCACAATGGCACTCCTTTCGGCAGCTCTGTGCCGATTGCGTGAGCTGCTTAGGACAACGGTTATTGATTTTCTTTCGCGAACAACGGCTTGCAGTATCGTTCACCACCGCGGAACTCCTTCTTCAAAACATGAGAACAATGCAGCTCTCTTGCGGGGTTCCTTTAACCCTTCACGCTGCATTTCAACTCACGGGTAATCATACGAACAATGCCGTCTCTAGTCCTCGAAAGAGACACCAAGTGAACTACCTCCATATCATCCCAGTCACAGCGCAGGATCGACTCACACACGTCGAGTTATGTCTCAAACCTCGAGTTGTGGCCCAGCTATGTCGAGTTGCCCGTCGCCAACGAAGGCGTCAAGTTGCAAGTATCCCACTCCAGAAGGGGAAACGACCACGTGACCGCCCAAGTGAAGCACATGGCAAAGAGGATATAGGTATTGCGAAAGTCCCTGCTGGCGGCGAGACGGCGTTGGACAGTACTCCCAGGCACATACAGAGGGCCGATGACGATTATGGCCGGGCACACCAGTAAAAAAAGCCTTGGGAGCCATTGGCGAGCCAGTGCAGCAAGGGCAGGACTCAGACGGCCGCAGTTCTTTTCATCGTTGAGACGCCCGAGGAAACAGGCGGACACGATGGTGGATACGATTATCGCCAGGCTTGTAAGGAAGAAAATCGCTCCGAGCCAACGCCCTCGTTCCACAACCGGATTCCCGATTACGCTCTCGTTATCCTGGCGTTCGGGGTCTGGATTTGGTTGTGGTGCTGCGTCCTGGTCAGGTGCATGATTCGCATTTTGGCCGGCAGCTGGCTCGGGCAGCTTGACGTCTGGGTTTTCGTCGAGATGGAAAGGTCCGAGGCGCTGGAGTGCGATGTCCTCTCCATTTTTTTCGTAGGAGGGCCCGCTGCGGTAGGATGGCGGTCTCGAAACCATGATGCTCTTTTCTTTCTTTTCTGTTGCTGGTGGGTCTGGATTTGGAGTTGAACTTGGATGGGAACAGTGGAGGTATGACAGCGGAAAACAAAAGGAAGAGTAGAAGAGAGGGACTTTATATAATGAAAGAGCGAGCCGTTGGAGGTCGTTTGCCTTGACGGTTGGAAGTACGGTCCCGGCAAAATCGGCATGCCAGCAGGACCAGAACATCGAAGCAACAGCTACTTTCCAAGAGTCTGTCACTTGGGGAGCATATAGGAGCATCTGTTTCCTCTTGTTCTTTCCGGAATGCGTCATATCGTCTGCTTGGAGTTGAGGTTGGTGGTATCACCTCCCGGCCCAACTTACCTAGACCTAGACCGTGGACCTTTTCGCCACGATGGCTTCTATCCCCTGGATCATCTTTTCAAGCGAACGCGGATCAGAAAATTGAACAAAACTGCAGGTATTTGAAGCATGCCATATGGTATCTGAAGATGAAGACTCAATTAATTGTACAGAGTAGGAAGCTAACCAGTAGCCGTCCGTTGAAAAAGCGCTAACACGTGATCGTACAGTAACGCTTCGTCACAGACACACTGTCATGTATTCTCTAACCTCGGAATCCTCCCCTTTACATCATACCATCGTAGGCAATGTAAATACGGCTGATACCCATCAACGCCTCAGGCTTGCCCTTGTGCATCATGAGCGGGTACGCGTTGGTGTCGTAGAAAGCCTCAACATGGATCCTGTCACCAGTCTTGACGGTGCCAAAGTCCTTGCAGACGGAAGCATCCGAGATGTGCATGCCCATAGCGCCGTCACGCTTGTCCGCGTGGCCCGCTCCCATCGCGGAGGTGTAGCCCGGGCGGCGGCCGTAGAGCATGGTGGACTTGCAGACGACCTTGTTGTTGACGTAGACGTTCATGTGGGTGCCGGCGTCGTGCTCGTGGCCGTCGGCGAAGATGAGCTTACCGCTCCTGAGGACGGGCGAGGGCCTGGTCTTGAAGCTGTAGACACCCTCACGAGCTGGGGGCGTGCCGACATCTTGCCACTTCTGTTCAAAGTTGTCAGCTGACTGGATAGGGATCAGGCGATAGCAACGGAACGACGTACCATATCGATGTTCTTGTAGCCAAGAGCCTGAGCCGCAGCATTGTCAAGGTACTCAAACTCCATGGTGAGCATGACGTTTCTGGTCTGGGTGCCTTCGCTCATCAACTCGATCATGGCACCAATGGGCTGGTTGCCCATGGTCCTGATGCCGTACTTGCCGACGTCGTTGAGCCTCATGGGAGTGCGCTCGTTACCAGAGGCGAAGACCACTCCGTTGGTACCTTGGGTCATAACCATGTGGTGGAGCCAGGAACCGGTGTCAATGTTGGCAATGCTGCCGTCCTGGTACTCGAGGCCGGCCTCCATGCCAGTGATGTAGCAGTTGGAGCAGGGAGCCTTGCCGCCACGGAGCAAGCGCGTGGTCATGCCACCGGCGGGGAGCAAGTATGGGCCATAGCTGATCTTGACGCGCTTAGCACCATCGGGAGCCCTAGGGGAAATTAGTCTTTTGTATCCCCTTGCAAATACATTGACCTTACGGAGCAGCATTGAGCTGTGGCTCAAGTTGGACACCAGCAGGAATCTGACCATCAGCACCAGCCAGCCCAGAGGCGTTACCACCGGGAGTAACCGGAGCGGCGCCAGCGGCAGGAGCAGCACCAGCTACAGGAACAGCGCCAGTTGCGGGAACAGCAGCGCCAGTTGCAGGAGCGCTGTCGTGAGAGTGGCCGTCCGAGCCCTCCATACCGGGCATATCCATATCAGTGTGTCCCTGGGGAAGGGCCGCAACGGCGGTCGCCGCCGCGAGCAGAGTGAGGAATCTCATCTTTGCTGAAGCTCAAGTATAGGATTATTTAATGAGTGACTATGTTGAAAAGAGAGACTTGGAGGTGCGAAAGTTTGAGGGGATTAGACTGGTAAGATGTTCCATCGTGTATATGTACTAGAGGGATGGCGAGGTCCAGGGTAATCTCCCGAGTGAATCTATATGAAAGCTTGCCCTACTATAGAGTTCCTGGTTGCGACTCGGAAACAAAACCAGAATTCTCCGTGCTACGGTTAGGGCTCCACGTCGGCTACCTATCAATGATTCTGCGCCGGGGTGACAGATTTCGTATTAGTTGAGGCTAGCCGCCATCTACTGTGTCTCAACTCTGGTCATCACTGGCGCCGTGAAGAAGAGGTAGGGTACTATATACAATCAGTGCCGCTCTCCAAAAAGACGCGGAGGTTCATACTCTATCCCAACTACCGACCGTTCACTTCCAGTTGGTGCCGCTATCTTGTGTAGGGCGCAATCATGACCCGGAAGATCTTCGTTCAGAAAACGATCATATTAATTGAGACGGCATGGATGAGTGGCGAACTCCACGTGCGGAGCCGGTTTCATCTTGAACATGTTTTGCCAAGCTGTGCGAACTAACATTGGTGGAAATTCCCTAACAAACAAGACCGTGCTGAGGATATGGCATTCCTTCCAGCAGGCGGATGATCATGTTTCCTGGTGTCGAGGATGTTTTGATCCTATCCGATGTTGATCAGAGCCAAAAAATGTGGAGAATGGAGTATCACGTGCCGACTTGGCTTCAAGCTTAGCCGTGCTTGTATCGTCAACCATACTTCTGCAAGGAATTCAAAGACTTGTCAAGACGTTCCTGATCAATCTCTTTTAGATGAGAGGCTAGCAGCTCGCTTACTCTCTTAAGATACCGTATTCGCTTCTGCTCTTCTACCAATCCTTCTCGAATGTGGTACCTACCCTCAAGCTTACATTCCATGGAAAACACGTCAAACGTAAGTTCAGTAAAGATGTTGCGGTCATTGTTTTTACTCTGGCACTTCACTGCAGCTGGAGATCATATTTGTATGTAGATTCATTCATGACAACCACATTACATGTTACTTTCGTTTTTCCGCGCCTCGTGTACCTTCCACTATCCCCAACATTGTTTCTCGACTCCATATATTACCCAAAGCATGAAGATAGAGCAGAGCAAGGCAGATCTGGTGAAGTATATGCTCCCATTCAGAGGAATCTAGACTGGGTCGCCGCAGATGAGAGCTTGGCCGAGCTAGCGATCGTAGGTTAGTGTTGAACAAATGCATGGGTTTGGAAGAGATAATTATTGACAAACTCACAATAGGTATAGCACAACAACGAGCTCGCTGTCCAATGACCGCGCAGATATCTATAAACTCCGTGCGATTTGATGGAGTGCTGGGTGCTGTGTTGAAGAGATATTAGACAAAATCTTGGGATTAAAGAGGTAGAAAAAGAAAGAGGAAAGTGATCATACGGTTTGCGCAATCCAGATCAGCAAGCCCGAGGACATCAGTGGCACAGCACTGGGCGTTGCCTGTGGTTCCGGTGCAGACAGGGACAGGAATTTGACGGTAGAGCAAGGCTGGGACAGCCATGGTGACTGAAGCGCTCGCAAGAATAGTCGCGATGAAAGTGGTGGTCTTCATTATGAGTCTGAGAGTTCGATGGTTGTTGAGAGTACGCCAGAAGATTGAGAAACTAGAAGAAAGGTTGATGTATTTGATACAACTTCTCAACAAAAGAGGCTGTTATATACCTGCTCGTCCAAAGCAAATTGAAAGCATATTCTCAGGTCTTGCTCACAGCCCCTCTCCATGACGCACTGTGGTGAGGATGCGAGCCAGTCTCCATGCACTGGAAAGCTCGCTGTAACCTCATGACAGCGATGATGAAGGATGCTGCTATGAGCTATCCAGTAGCAGGTCAAAGTCCATCTTCCAGAAAAGGGGCCTCCGGGGAGGAAGGTCTGCATGTGGACCAAGCACAAGGGAAGCATGTTCGTGAAGATGTTGGCGCCAGACATATCAGTGCGACTCCAGGTCAAGGACCTGGAAACGATCAACGCAACATTGGGTTTTCTGCATTGTCCAAGGCTTTGACACTTCCCAAGGGGACCCGAGCATTTTGTTTGGTCCTTTCGTGGTGTGAATGCGGTAGGATGGAAGATCAACAGACAAGTAGACGAATATTGACGGCAAACAAGCTGAAAGGGGAGATTCGCACCCGAGATATACCTAGTTGAAGCAAGCAAGCGCAACCAATTAAACAGAAAAGACATGGAATAAATTATGTTGGTACAGTTGGGGATGGTGATAGGTGAGAATGGAAGAGCTGTGTGCAGGGTCGCCCTGGACAGACACTATGCACATCCCTGTCCCGACTCGACTACGCGAAAGTCAACACAGAGGATCGTCAACTATCCTTGAGAAGCACCCTGAGCAGCTATCGAAATGAAATTGACCTAGACCGGGTTTCAGGAACACGGTCCAAATCTATTCATCTTCGCCTTTTGACGTCATGGATTCTGGAGATGTCTGGGTCGGGATATGGGAATTCCCATCACAAAGAGTGCGCTCCCGCTAAAAAGATTTGAAAATTGAGATAGAAACAGGTCCATGAAGAATCCGTGGGACAGGGTTTGATGCGCACGGTGTCCTTTTCTTAGCAAAGACTGGCGTTTGAACATGGCTCTCGAGATGAGAGCATGCAACCCAGGAGCACTTACTGTGCCACTGCTTCACACTTCAAACGCGAATCAGTTTGGAAAATGATGATGATGCTGTGTCAAGAGTATCCATGCTGGTCGTACCAGCTTCGATCAAGCTCTTCCCAAGAATGTTCTTGTTCAGCTTCTTGGGATGATGCATTGATGGAAGGTACGCAGACGATTGTTGTAGGACTGCAGCGTTGGAGGTTTCAGGTCGTTCCTCACTGATGTCAATCACTCGTTCGTGCGTTGCGTTCTCTTGCAGGTATTCGTTCTGGGGCGCTTGCCAAGCAAAGATTCCATGAGGCATGTTGGCGGCCATCTGATCTTGCCTGGGAAGATTTTGATCACTGGAGTGGTCATGGGGTCCAGTGGGGAAACGAAAGTTGGATTGAAGCTGTTGCCAGAAGTGACTTTACTCGGCACCTGCAGCATTTTCATGCTGTGCCAGCCTATAGTTGTTGAACGGGACGTTCGGAAAATGGGACTGAGAAGCTTGACTGAGAAAATGACTGTTAATAGTCGGTGGCAAACTTGCAGTGGAATAAATTTGTTCAGAGTTGTAAGGGACTCTCGATGATGATTCATATCCGGGGAATTGGGCAGTGGAGGGTACACTGTGACCCGAGTGTTGAGGGACACTAGGAGAGAATCCAGTGTTTTCAGTTTGTTGGGTATTTGCAAAGAAAGATGATGGATAGTTGCTGGAGGCCAGCGAATGGTCCATAGAAAATTCTGGTGGGCGTCTCATTAATGAGGTGCTGTTAAACATCACGGGCTGGTAGGTGCTCGTGTCTTTGAAAAGGCCAGAGCTGAGAAGCAAGCCACCGTCAACATCTGTGACTTCTCTTTGTTGGCCCATGTCTTCTAGTTGCTCTGGTTGTAGCTGAGATAATGCCTGGAGATAGTTGTAGTCCCGCATGTCAGAGCCTTGAGGGGCATGCTCCTGGTCAAAGAGGCTATCAGGCTCCCAAATGGTGGTTCCAAAAGGTGTTTCCGCGGACAATGTATCCACTTGAGTGTTGTCTTCTTGCATGCTGGGGGTGGGAAGAGTGTCATGATCAGAAGCATCGAGAGGGTGTATTGCAGCTGATCCATTCTGTGACAGAAAACGCTCAACCAAATGCAAAGGTACCAAAATAGTCATAGTCTGTAGTTCAACCCAGTCAGTAAGTCTACGGAAAGTGAAAGATTCGTCTCTTAGAAGATCTTACATTGATATCGAGGTAAAGATGCAAACGGGAACAGGCATTTATAGATGGCGTTCCAAGCCTGCTCTCGAGAGAAGACATTACTTCTCACTTCCGAGAGTTGCCGAACTGCAGATATCTGGTTGGGGGAGATGGTTTCAGGAGGCTGTCCGAAGGTTTGTTTAGGCGGAGACTCTTCATTGTGTACGCGGTAAATGTGGTCCCTGTTGAGTAATTAGTAGTTGCCAAGAAAGCGTTTCATAGTTTACTTGCATGACCTCTCCTATTTTTCCGAAGCCTGGATGTTTGGAGCGCCCAGTACATGCGCCATTCACGTTCACGTAGCGATCAGGCTTGTGCTTGCAAAATGGGCAGGCCAGACGACGTTCGGTTCCCATATGCTCACGTAAGAATTCAAGGAGAACTGCAAGCTGATTGGAGGGACCTGAGTATTGCTGTTCTCTTTCCGGACGTTTTCTCGACCGTTGGTTCTTGTTCCCTGTGTCAGCTTCCTGGTTCTGCCCGGGATTCTCTCTTGGACCGCTTTTTCCTGTCGACGACGACTCTCCCGCTGCACACTGAACAAAACCAGGGGTCGGATCGTCCTGATATTGATTAGGCCATTTCTTAGAGAGGCTTCCCCATATCAATGGCTCAATCGACCCGAGCAGCGCTGCAAGATGACATTGGCGTCCATCGAGTGCTAGTGGCGAGACCGACTTCACCCATGATGAAACAGTATCAAGGTCAACCCCTTTCGAATTATCCAGACAACTGAGTTGTACTTTTTCGACTGTCCCATCTATTTTTGCAAAGACACGCAGGTATTCGGGAGCATTCTATTGGTTGGCGGAAGGCCGCTTGGTTTCATCCACGCCATTGTAGACATGAACGCCATAACGTTGAGCTGAGTGGGCGCTTTGCTCATAAGCCTGTGAAGAGGAGTTGCTGGTGGGTCGAGTATCTTGACAAGATTGGGCGGCTGACAAGTCTGTGGAAGCATCTGATGTATCTTCAGGCCCGTCGAAGTTGGTAGTGGTAGAATAGCTCTTCAGGACGATTCCAATGTTCCCTGATTTGAATATGACCCTGAAAAATGGTTAGATTTTGAGATAGTACGCTTTCGGTAGGCGAAGCAACCGCACCAAAAATGAGGGCCGGAAGAGAAGCAGCAGTCTCTGGAGAATCCATGGTTGACAGCCTGAGCTGTGTGAGATGATGAGACTTGGAGCGCGGAAAGTCCAAGGCTGGTGGGGCATTGAGTACGGTAGCCTTCCAAAACAACAAGGCTGAGGCTGAACACTCCAAAAAGCAACGTGACAGTACTGAGTGCTCCAATCGACCGTGGTGGCAGACATGTATATATTGTGTAGTGGAGGGACCTATACCTCGGAAACACGTACTATTAGTTGTGTAACATGAGAGGAAAAAGTGTTTTATTAGATAGTAATTGTCGTTAGGCTCGATATGTACTGGGCCAGGTATGCTACAACTGTACGATTGAACAATTAAGGGTACCTCTAGGTACTAGGTATGGAACTGCACCCCACTCAATCCTCCTTGGTGATCCTCACATCCTCTCCACTCTGTAACCGCTCGATCTCCATCCCGATAGCCAAGACCCAATGATCCCTCTCGGCGCGACTCCTCGCCTTGAAAACCACGCTCCTCCCCTTGACGCCTAACTTCGCGACTCGCTTGAGTTTCGCTCTCTTGCCCTCATCTTCGTCCTCCTCAAAAGTGTCCTTCCCCGTGCTCCGCAGCCATCCCTTTGAGTTGTTCATCCAAAGCACAAAGGTACACATGACGTCCTCATCGACACCAGTCCAGCCATCCTCCATATAGATGCGAGGGAGAGCGGTATGACCAGGCATATTGGCGTCGAAGGTCCGATTCTGATACAGCAGGTCATTCTCTGTCAGCAGACCGCTGTACAGATAACAATCCTTCAGATCAACATTCTCGACTTTGTCGTGATGGATATGTGGGACAATCTTTCCGGATCGCGTCCTCATCGTATCTCGGAAGACGAGCAACTGCCCCGGAACGAGGATGACGTTGCAGCGTGTAAAGGTGGCATGGCGACGAGGTTTACGGAAGAGTGGACCTGAGTGATGAACGGCCCGACAACAAGAGATTCCACACATATGGTAAAGCTCGGGCGAAGCGTAGGACTTCGTGACCTCCCATTTCCGGGCAAATTGGCCCACTACAGACTCGGCTTCCTCGTCGATGCGGAGGGCTGCAAGGTTCTGCCGCCGCACCGCTTTGTAGAGATCGATGTCTTGTCGGGTCCGTATACGCCAGTATTTGATCAATGCTCGAAGCCTCTTCTTCCATTCTTCTTTCGTCATGTTGTCAAACGCTTGAAGTCTAATGAGCAGACCGTTCTTTAACACTAACTCAAAGGTACGGTCATCGTCCATAGCTGGCGTAGTCCCGTCGTCTTCACGCGTATTGGAAACGTCTTCATCGAAGTCAACGTCTGAGCTCGTGCCTGAATTGATCTCCTCGTCTGCAGCTGTTGCTCCACGGTGCAAATTGCGCACTTTGACAATGTTGCACATATTGATGTAGCCATCGCAATCAGTCAAGGTGTTCAATTTACGCTCCGCTTCGTCTTGGGCGTCGACATCGTGCCGGTTCGCCTTCTCCTTGCTGATCGAGGAGCCGCGAGCAAGCCAAGATATCTCGTCTTTTGATTCTGTGGTAGGATATGGATTGACCGCATAGATGATGGGAATCTTATCTGCCACCTGGTGAGCTGTCGGGATCGATGCCTGTGCAGTGGTGGGCAATTCTGGTGGAGGCGGCGGGTGGGACTTTGCAGGACGCGAGAATACAAGATATTGATCATGGGTGGAAAAATACAACCGCTTGTAGAAAAGACGGCCGAAACGCTGGTGGACACCTTTCTGGGAAGTGAGGCGAATGAGAAAGCCCTCAACAGGCACAGGTTCGATCAAGGCTTTGCCTTTCCGAGTGTGCGTCGTAGTCGGGTAATGTTGTTTGGGTCGAAGTTCAAGCTCATGAGATTTGTTCATGGCCAGGGATCCGTACATCTTCTGTTCATTGATGCCGTGGATCCATTCGAGGCGGTCGTATCGTTTCCAAGCAAGACCGATCTTTTCACCTCTTGCCCAAGCTCCAATAATATTCCCGTATTCCGGGGACTTCTCCAACATCTCCAAACACTTTTTGATGATGTGGTATGCAGCAGCTTGCTCTTCTTCCAACGACTTTTGTATAGTCTCTGCATCATTTGCTGCAGCGGAAACGTCCTCTAGCTGCTTGAAAGGGTTGGCAATGCGCAGGCTGATACTGAGATCAGGTACGTTGACTTGCAGCTCTGGCGCTCTGGCACCACCGAGGATATTTCTGAGAAAAGTGAACCATTCAGCGCCATTGGCACTAGAATGAGGGCGGAGAACATAGATCAAGACACCTCTCCTTGCAGGTGTCCAGACCACTAAGGTTTTGTCCAGTGCAGAAAACAGGTTGACCTTTGCGTGCTTCCGGCTTAGGGGTATCTCGTACTTCGCACGCGTCTTCTTGCCCTGATTGCTTTCAATCGCAGGTATGACTCTGGTCTTGTACATTTGCAACAAGAACTCGGCATCGCCGTCATCATGCTTTCGGCAAACGACCATGAATTCTCGCCACTTCTCCAACGTAGTTGTAACCACTCCCTGACTCGCGTTCTCGTCATAATCATCGGGAAGTTTTGCATCCTGCGCAGAATCGACCCGAACGAGCATTTTCTCCATTTTGATCAATTGCCCATTTTTGGGCTTGTCTCTTCTCAGTCCGCTCGTGGACCTCCTGAGCTGCATCTGGGTCATCCGCGCCTTCATGAGCAGGTCTGCACGTGTCGAGGCTTCAGGAACGCTGAACTGTACGAGACTCCGTTTGCGATGTTGACCGTTTGCGATACCAGTCCCACTTTCTTCGGTTCCATCAGCTTCCGAGGGGCTTCTCCCCTGATCATAGGTCTTCGAACTGGACCCTCCTTTTAATTTGGACATGATGGTTTGAGCGGTACCACCAACGGATTTGGGCTCTTTGTCAGGAGCCTGTTCCAAACGCTGATCTCGCTCAATTAGTGATGAGGTCGAAGCAGCTTCTCCAACAGGCTCACCGACAGTGGAGCTTATCCCGCCATATTGGCTCTCGCCCAAAGACATTGGCTGAGACACCCGCTTCATGCTTCCCATCCCTGACTGCGCATCCGATTCGTTCGTGTCGACCCGATCGATCGTGATGCCCGGTATTCGTTGCTTTGGATGACCATTCGAATTTTGAGACATGTTTTCTGGTCGCCTTGACGACCCTGGGCTCAATGGTTGTGCTCCTTCGCCCGTCACTTCCGCCTCTCGCCGTTCAGCACGACTTCCCTCTTGTCTGACTTCATAGTTGGGATTCGAAGCTCTAGGCACGGAGACAGCAGGCGGAACTTCCGTGGTGGCTACAGCTTCATCCTCCCCCTCGCCCTCCTCGTCAATGGGTATATCTCGTGGCTGCGGAAAACTCTGCTGAATTTTGGTGGGTCGGTTTGGTGCATCCAGCCCAGAAAGTTTTCGATGTCGCGAGACATTGTCGCCAGCTGAGAAGGTCGCGGCTCTTGACGAATAATTGAGGTGGAGTTGATGCTTGTACCACTCTTTTCGATGGCTTTTCAGCCATCCTTCTGGCATGGGCCCCACAAAACATCGTCGAGTGGTTAAGTAGAGGTGCTCAGGGTTCGCATGCGATAGTCGGTGTGCCGTGTACGAATCAGGGTCGAGAGAGGCAACATCAGCGTCGAGGAGCTGGGACGGTCGGCGAGGCGTCGGCTTCGCCATGGAGTTTGCCGGCGGGTTGGATGAGGGAAGGGTATTATGAGTGTAGTATTGGCATTTCCAGGTTCTCGTAGCACGTATCGATATAGGAAATAGAAAACATCAACAGTGAAAATGTGCAAGCGCGAGGGAAACGAAATTGTGGAAGCGAGCGGCGGAGCTCAAGCTCGAGGAGGAGCAAGCTTAAGCTTTCCGCGCCTATATCGTCATCGTGGCTGTTCGCCAAGGTTCCTATCAATCACGTGTGCACGTGCGCATCGGACTCCCTAAGTCCTTAAGCAGATCCCTGGGGAGTCTTCCAAGGTTACTTGTTTCCGAACAACAGACTTGGATCGTAGGTATTTTCTGCACTTAATTTTGATTCCATACTCCGTTTCATGAATCTCTCTTGTATTCGCCGTCACCAAATGCACCCAACCACCAACAGCCCGTCATCTGATATCAGGCCCATCCAACGCCCATGAGATATCCAATATCCGTCAAAATGCCATTTGTTAGGGGTCATCAAATCGTAGTTTCTCATCCACACTTCAAAGCTTGACTCCATCCCCTTCATCCTCGGCATCTTCGACTGTTGCCCTCATCGAAACCGGCTTCTCGATTTTCTCCCAATCTTCGTCCTTCTCATCATCATCTACAGCTCCTGACTCGTGAGTAGCTTTCAACTTCTTCGCTTCGGGCTGGCCCTCAAGAGCGGGTGTTCCGCTTGGCGCGTTGGGGAGCTTGGAAGCAAGATCGGCAGCTTCGTCATCCGCCTTTGTAGCTGCCGCGGGAGTAGTCTCGGGGGCATCTCCATGCCTTTCAGATGTGGGCGTAGGGAAGTATTTGCTGTGGTAAGTCTGTCAGCAGCTGAAGTGGAAGGTTCCATTCGATATTACTAACGGTAGCGTCTCATGGTATGCCTTCTCATCTTTTTCCAAGAAGTTGCAGAACACGACACGGTCCAGGTCGTCTCCATGACCTTCATCCAGGAAGTTTCGGACCTCACTAATGGCCGCATCTGCTGCCTCTCCACTCGGATATCCATAAACTCCAGTGCTCAAGGCTGAGAAAGCAATACTCCTCATCTTGTTCTGCACTGCCAGCTCCAGGCTCCGTCTGTAGCATCCCCTCAGCAGCGTCTCATGCATACCCTTCCGCTTTTCCCTGAAGTAGATTGGACCAACAGCGTGAACGACCTTTTTGCAGGGCAGTTTGTACGCATCTGTGATCTTTGCGTCGCCCGTGTCACAGCCGTCCAGAGTTTCACACTCCGCTAGAAGATCTGGTCCAGCCGCGCGATGTATAGCCCCGTCAACGCCTCCGCCTCCCAGTAGAGATTCGTTTGCTGCGTTGACTATGGAGTCAACTTCGAGGACTGTGATATCGTTGCGAATGATGGCAATCTTGGCATTATGCGCCGAGTTTGGGGCGGTCGAGGGCGAAGGATGAGCATGAAGGCGGTTGAGCTTGTAGAGGACAGCGAGGGTCGGGATGTCGTTGAGAGGTACGGTGGCCATGCTGCGATGGTATAGACGATATAGTTTTGGCACTATTGTTCTTGGTAGTGGCATCCACAAGTGTGCGTCAGAGCAAAGGTGAGACTGAAGGCAGCCTGGAGGCACTGAGAAAGTCGAGCTCGCGTGTGCGCCAGGGCCCAGTGAGCGAGTCGAGTCGAGTCCTCGAGAGCTTGAGCTTGAGCCACATCCACCCCACAACCGCACCCCACAACCGCACCCCACATGTGCCCCTTGCCCCTTTCCTGGCGTACCTGGGGAGCTGCCTAACCTTCACTCCATAGCCACATAGCACAAGACAGAGCCGACATCAGTTCGCCTAAACACGAATTTACTGCAGCACTGGTTATTTCTAGTCCCTTCGATTAAGTATTCAATAGCTCCTCAAACGACTACCTCCCCATCTGTCACAGCTCATACCCTTCTCCTTCCGCGCAATCAGAGTGGCTCAAAGGGCAGAACCAGATCTATGAAAACCAGCAGGCTTCAGAAACAGTACTGTACAAAAACACCAGCGCCACCGCACCTTCCGCGCCATTAAAGGAAAGAATCAGTTTTCCATTTACCTTCCAGCCCAGATCCTCCTCATGTCGTAGGTAGTCGAGGAGTTTAACGCCGAAAGCCGTCCTGTGCCATTTTCAATTCGACTGTGAGCACTTCACAACTCCACAGTTTTCTCGTCTCCGTCCCCCGGCGGGCCCTCCTTCCCATCCCCGTGCTCGGCCTTCCGCGCGCTCTTTGCCTCGAAGACATCCCACGGCGCATTCACTGCCTCCTTGACAACTTTTTGCCCCTCGACCGGGCTCAGCGTCACGGCATGGCTGAACGCTTCGACCACTCGATCCATACGCTTCCGCAGCGCAAGCTTCTCGAGGAAGAACTGCTGACGTCGCCGCTCCAACTCCCTCCGCTCATGTGCCAGGGCCGCTTCAAGTTCCGAGAATTGCTGGAGCTTGAGCTCGACTTTTTGAAGCATAACATTGTTGGCCGTGGAAACGAGACGAGCAATGTTGCGTTCCTCATGCGAGGCGAAAGCACCACCACGCGAGCCGGCTGAAGCAAGCGTCATAGTAGCTTCAGGGTAAAGGTTCGGCTCGCTGTTGTCGCCGGACACGGCAGCGGATTTAACGGCTGTAGTGGAGGTGGAGTGAGTATCGACATCCATAGAATCCTCATCTTTCACGGTCTCACGGACGGGAGCAGAGTCCGCCTTCTCTTTGCCCTTGCCAGTATCATCACCATCGTCAGCGCCGTAGCCTTCCTCGAGCTGCTTCCGCATCAGGCGGTTCATCTCGCTGATAGCCCTCCCTGCAGCTGCAGACGTCACGCTTGGAGGAGCGAGTGCAGCCATGAAAGCCATTACGGACATGACAGGGTTGTCGGCTCGAGTAAACGGCACTCGGCCTTGGCCCAGGTATGCTAGGGTACCATTCGTTTTCTCCTCAGATCCAGCGCCAGGCTCTTGATCAAGGTACTTATCCTCAATCTCCATCTGCAAAAATTTGGCGACACACTCTTCGCGGGTTCGGGAGCCGACGTGATCTGAGATGGCGTTCCAGTCGTCGTCCATCACCTCGAGAGCTTCGAGAAGTAGAAGAGTCTCGGCTGCGGTCCAAGGGGCGTCACGGTCTGGGATGGTAGTGTATTTCTCGTTCTCCAGTTTGACATAGTCGGACGCTGAGCAATTTTGAGGAAAGCGGCCCTCCAAGAAGCAAGACGGGCACAGATCATGTTTGGTCAGGGCGACTTGCTTTCCTGAAGCTGGAACAGCCGATTTGCTGTTGTGGTACCGAACACGAGTGCAGTCAACCGCGCAACTGTTACAGACGCATTGCTTGGTGGGCTCTTTAAGCGCCTCTTCCAATTTCTTCTCGGATTCTGAGCCGTTTGCAGAAGCTGCATCGCCATTTGAAGGCTTCTCCTTGGCCTCGCTAGGAGTAACATCTTTGCCATTTGAGTCGTAGATGTTGCGACGGATTTCCAGGTTCAAATCAGACTTTGACGGAGCTTGGGCATTTGCGAGACGTTCAGTCGCAGCAAACGGCTTCCCAGATGTGGCAATGGAATTGGGAGCTGGTTGATGAGGCTGTAGCCCACGAGGCGTATCGGCGGTGATTCGGAAATGGCCAGTGAACGGAGGAGCAATTGTGGAAGGGCGAGTGTCAGGGTCAACCTGGTGAAATCGTTAGAAAATATTTCTCGATCCTTAGATTTTGCAACATACCTGATAGTTGATGAGACCCCA
Source organism: Aulographum hederae CBS 113979 (assembly GCA_010015705.1). NCBI lineage: Eukaryota > Fungi > Ascomycota > Dothideomycetes > Aulographales > Aulographaceae > Aulographum > Aulographum hederae. The sequence goes on along the minus strand of ML977137.1, from coordinate 339,827 downwards.
TTGCTCGAGGAAGGAATGTACGCGCATAATCGCGCAGACATCTCCAGCAAGGTTCCTCCGGCATGCGGTGACCGTAAGGTACTCTGCTGGATTCAGCCGGTATGTGTTAACCATGAAGTCACGATAGTCCTTGTAGACCGCGGGGGTTTTGCTTCGATTGCGGCTGTTGAAAAATTCTGGCAGGGCTTTCTTCTCCAAGTTGTTGATTAGGCGCATGTCAAACCAAGCGCAGTAACTCGGGAGAATGATAGAATGTGTCTGGGCAATGAGATGTGACCGGGCAGCCGTTTCCAGAGACGCCTTGGTGGCTGCAGGTGCCTCAGCTCCTTCCGCTGCGTCCTGACTCTCTGGCTCCTTTTTCGTGTCGTTCCCGGCATCAGCCATCTCTTCATCTTCACCTGCGCCATCTGCATCTTCGGCCTCTGGTCGTGGACCATCTGGGGCATCGAGAGGGTTATCAGAAATGGGACCTGGCTCGCTCGAGGGATTGGGCGCGGGCGTGCTGTCACCCGGGAGAACAGAGGCGTCGTTATCTGTCATTGTCAGATCGTTGGTCATATTGGTGCATTCCGCAAACGAGTCCATCTTCGCGGCGGTTCGGGGGGTTGCTGTGTTGCTGGAAGAGGGATCAATACCTGTGCCGGGATTGGATTCTGCAACAGGCGCATCATTGGCAGGCTCTGTCACTGAAGCATTCGCATCGCTTGGGAGATCGGGGGTGTTGTCGTCGGCCATGGCTAATAGCTGCGCTTTTCTGAGGTGTGATGAAGGGGAGAGGTTGCGCCTGAGTTGCAGTGCAGTTCCTGTTGCGCGCAAGGGATTAGAGGACTGCGCGCAATCGCAGACCCTATCGGGTTCTCAATGTGCGCGAAAAGACAGGATTGAGAGGGCTGGGGTACGGCGGGGAGAGACGTAGACGAAGAGCTGGGCTGGGCGCGAGGCGATGCTCTCGTCAACTTTCACGTCGCGTTCGTCTCCGCCGCCCTTGAAGTTCGCAGCGCAACGCCGAGTGCTTGGCAGTCGAGCGCACGTGATATTCTCCGACCTATACCTGGACTTGAACGCCTCATTTGGATCCAAGTCTGGGGATGCTTACGCGTGGTAGCTTTGCCAGATCTTCTCCAAGTCAGTTAGTTGCTGATCTAGCAGGATATCCAGATAAAGTCACGTGGACGCTATCTTCTCTGAGAAAGTTGCACGTGACAGCGAAATCGGGTCTCTGATTCCTGACCTCGACGTCTTGAGCTAGAAGCGCAAGCCCGAGGTTAGCCGCTATTACTTCCATTGAACCTCCACACTCTTCCCAATTCTCCCTCTCACTCCTCGAGCTCGCTCTACCTCCCTCGAAATGTTCTCCACAGCCCGCTTGACCGCCCTCCGACAGGCGCGCTCCCAGCTCCGTTCTCTTCGCCCCACTCCAGCTCCGTTCTCCCATCAACAATGTCTCCTCGCCCGTCTGCTATCTACACTTGCTGTCCTCGAGCAAAGAGAGGGGAAATTGAATATGTCTTCTCTGGCTGCGGTAACAGCGGCCATGAAATTGGGAGGCCCAGTGACTGGATTTGTAGCTGGAAGCGGGGCTAAAGCTGTGGCAGAGGAAGCGGGCAAAGTAAAAGGACTGAACAAAGTTATATACGTAGAAAATGGAGCATATGACAAGGTAGGGATCTCTCAGCGTTAAGAACGGCATTTGCAATCTCGCCGATTCGCTTGCACTTGATGGAAGCTCATGTTCGCTTGCATAGGGCCTCCCAGAGAACTTCGCACCGCTATTAGTCGAGAACATCAAGAAAGAGGGCTTCACACACATCTTTGCCGGCCACTCAGCTTTCGGAAAGAACCTCATGCCCCGAGTGGCTGCACTATTAGACTCGCAACAAATATCAGACATCACCGCCATAGAAGGCGAGGACAGTATGGCTGCCCCTTTATACGAAAGCCATCCCTGATTTCAAGAGCCTAACGCCAGAAACAGCCTTCGTCCGCCCAATTTATGCCGGCAACGCAATTCTCACTGTCAAAACTTCTGACGCCACCAAAGTCATAACCGTTCGCGGCACGGCCTTCACGTCAGACGAAACCCAAGAAGGCACCGCCGAACTCGTCGAGGGTACCGATCCCAAGTCCGCCTGTCCGACCGAATGGATCTCAGAAGACCTCGCCAAATCTGACCGTCCGGATCTCGCCACCGCCTCCAAAGTTGTCTCTGGCGGCCGCGGTCTCAAATCCAAGGAGGAGTTCGACCGTCTCATGCCCCCTCTTGCCGACGCACTCGGAGCCGCCATCGGCGCCTCTCGTGCCGCCGTCGACTCTGGATTTGCCGACAACTCACTGCAAGTCGGTCAGACGGGGAAGAACGTGGCACCGCAGCTATATCTGTGTGCGGGCATTAGTGGCGCGATCCAGCATCTGGCTGGTATGAAGGATAGCAAGGTCATTGCTGCGATAAACAAGGATCCTGATGCGCCTATCTTCCAGGTTGCAGATGTGGGCTTGGTGGGCGATTTGTTTGAGAAGGTACCGGAACTGACGGAGAAGTTGAAGAATGCTTAGAGAGACGCTTGGATGTTGGCAAGGTTAAAGGACAGAACGGGGGTACTTTGAACAGGATATCATGATGGAGGCGTTCATTCGCATTGGACAGCATATGGGAAGGTCGGTACGTTTGTCAGATATCATCGTTAAATAGTAAAAACTATGTTGCCTCGTGAAAATCAAGCATCCCCAGCGCTCCAGCATTTGCGAGCGGTACGTGAAAATGCTAGAAAATGGATTACCTGATGACCTGGGTATAGGTCGTCCAGAGACCGGACGGCATTCTGGATGTCTGAAAATTATCGAAGTTAGAAGACCAGATAAGCTGTTAGTACTACGGACTCGCTATAAGCAATTCAAGAAAATCGACTCGCTCTTGTTCAACCACCTTTAGCACGTCTGTTGCCCCTAACGATGCCCCATCTTCCAATCTTGATTCCGTGCCACCATTCTCAATCAATTTCTTCGTCCAGCACGTAGCTAACTTAAAGTCAACGGTCTGACACTGTGTATTTACATTCAATGACTTCATTTCATACTTAATGTGGTAGCTAAAGTACACAGGACCTCTGACTCCCGACACTGGACTCCCACAAATCCATCAGCTTGCAGGGAAGATATGATTAAGAAGGGGTTGCTTTGCTGGGAAGTTCGGGTTGTGGGAGAGAAGGGAGTAGTCAGGAGATAGACATTTACTTCGGAAGCGAAGGGAAACCAAAAGGGAAAAGACATTGTGAATGATACAGTCCGATCAGACTGCATCGGAGTTCAGTCGACGCAGAATGATGCTGAACACTTCTTGGTTTGCTTCTAAGTCGTCGGCCAGATTCAAGACTCAACGAGGTGAATGCACCATCGTACAGTTGAATGATCTGAATCACGTCCCTTTTTATATGTCCATGCTCATTCCATGGCCAGCTCATTTTTCCGAGTAGCTGGAGCAAGATACTTCGCTTTTGTATCACATGTCTTCCTTTCAATTACATCCTCCCGCCTGGTTATCCCCTGTTCACTATCCAGTTGCTTCCTGATAGTCTTACACATTAGCTTAGTTATATGTGATGGAAGCTTCGCTGCTGGTATTTACGCTATGCATCGCCTTCGTCAGATTCATCCGTCTGCTCAGGTTCTTTTTTAATCTTCACAATAGATTCTCCCTCATCAGATTCGGCCTCTGCGTCGTCGTCTGTTTCGTCATCTCCTTCGTCGTTTGCTCCCTGCTTTGCTTCGTCCATGTCCGAGTCTGAAGAATAGATCATGGGGAACGGAGATCCTTCAACTGCAGATTGGGCTTCTAGAGAGCTTCCGCTGGAGGCTTGAGAGACTGAGCGGATATCCACGTCCATGTCTTCGGCGGTCGGTTGCGGTGGGTCCGGTTCTTCCTCTTCTGAAGAGGAGGAGAAGTCGGCGATGGAGATGTGTGGTCCGACGGGTTCATACCCATAGACTTTCGTCTTCGCGTCCGCTGAGACTGCAGTTTTCTTATTCTCCGGGGTCACTGCTCGGTCTCCTTTTCCAAATTTGCCATATAGTTCCCACTCCGGCATGGTTTCAACTTTGTCTCTCCAATCCACAAGGTCTTTCAATGCTCTCCTCGAGAGCACTGGCGGCTTGCCCTCCTCAACTTCGGGGCTTGCACGACGGTGAGGCAAGCCCAACATTTTCATCAATTTCCTTTCCTCCCGTCTTCTAGCATTACGGTCAATGCGGTTTGTGAACGCATCAATTTCATGCTCGAGATGGTTGACCTCGTTTGACGTCTCGCTGTTGGCATCATCTTCGGCCATCCCTTCCAGTGCTTCTTCGTCGTCTGTATCTTCTCTTTCTTTTCCATCTACCACACCATCATGGCCGTTCCCGGCTACGGGGGAGCGTGCCTTTTGTTGGCGAACCCATGCTCTAGGCTCCTGGGACCGGTATCTGCTTTCCTTGGGAAGGAGTCTGTCCTCGACTTCGTCGTGAGACAGGAACTTTTTGTAACGTCTCCAGCGACCTCTGGAGTCCCCCTTCCTCTGAGCAAAGTCTCGCCCAGAATGAGACTTCAACACCCAGTCCCACACTGCAACTCCGCATTTCCTAGCCGTCAATGCTAGTAGCTCTTTCCGATCTCTTTTGATTCCCAACACATCTACTGCGGCTCTGACGTCTTCCGGATGTACCAGAAGTTCGCGCTCGCGCCCCACAACGGCCGTAGCTCGTATTCGGGACATGGCTTGAAAGAGAGTGGCCGAGACGAGCTTACGCGTAAATATAACAGCCAAATGATGAAAGTCTTCGAATGCTGTGCGGGTTATTGCAGGGCTGCCCTCGTCAAGGGTGCGTACATTTGTCCAGTTGTCCGCGGTTGCCATTGTGCGGTCCCTGAAATTGCCTGGAGTGCCGGCGTTCATGAACACTGTTGTCGACAGCTTGATGAAGGTCTCGAGCTTGAGAAGATACGCTGCTGGTATAGGAGGCAGCTTGTCAAGTCCTTGGGTCATTCTCGCGTCTTCTTCCTTTTCGGTCTCACCCGATTCGCAGGAGCTTGAGATGAATTCTGAGCTAAATGACCTCATTGAGTCTGGAATGGATACTGACCTTCGAGACAAGTTGACCTGCTCCAATCTTTTCTCCATGCTGGGGCGGAAAGGACCATGCGCGCCTTCATCGCCGGACTGTGGACTTGAGCTTGACTCTGAATCGGCTGCGCCAGGTTCGGCATCGGCTTGACTGTTGTCATGTGCTTTATCGAGATCATCCCATTGCGAATAGCGAAAGCTCTTTTCGTATTTCCCTGCAAGAGCCATCCGCCAGGCTGTCTCTGAATCCAATACGGCTGTGTCTGCATCAAACTTCTTCATCTCGTCCTTCCGCTCCGAACTTTCTTGCAAACGCGCCAGATCAAGGCCAGCAGAGGAAAGTTTCTCTGTCACTTCTTTTCCAACCTCAGTCGCAGCAGGGAAATGCCACAAACCCCAGAGATCAGGATGGCTTTTCTCGACATGATTCTGGAAATTTGCTTCCTTCAGTAGCAAAAGATATTCCTGTACCTCCAAAACACCTTTGGTCCTAACCGCAGATGCGAGGCCGGGCAAGTCGTGCTTTCCAAGCTTCCCGAGAGCGGTGAAAAAGATATTTTTTTCAGTCCCGGTCCAGTCAGTGTAGCCTACTTGAGAATCCTCCAGAGGATCTAAGTCGCGGTCGATGTGGCGAGGATTTGCAGCCGCTACGGTATCGTTGAAAATGTCTAGATAGTCTTGATTAAAATAGACCTCATCTGAGTTCTTCAAAGTTTTGTCTTTTTGTACCACCCGGCGTTTTCCAGAGGAGTTGTATTCGGTGGCTGATTCGGCAGAGAGAGAACGCTTGCGCTTCTTCGATGGTATTGAGCGGGCATCCGGAAACGAAGGATCAGGAGAAGACGCAATGTCCTCATCATCACTCTCGTCCGTGACTTCGCTGTTCGCGTTGGATGGCCGAGCCTCAGAAAGGAAAGCATCGTGAACGGTTGAATTTTCGAAGATCAACAGGGTATTCGAGCGGGAGACGACTCTGCTGCCTGCTACATTGTGTGGTTGCGTCGGTGGAAATAGTCGTGTGGAATCACGCGCACCACCGCCAGGCTTTTCAGCTGCGGCCGTCGGCGTAGGTGTCCTGGTATCATCGATGGAGAGCAGAGCGGATCGCAAAGATCCAGCGAATTGGTCTTGTGTGGTTGTGTCGGCTGTTGCTGTGGCTGGAGATGTCCGACGACGTCCAGGAGCATTTGATGCATCCCTGGCGGTCGATGTATCGCGCGCGTTGTGATGCGATGGGGGGTTTGCAGTATCTTGGAGGTCAGGGGAAGGTCCAGGATTGAACTTGGAGGCCATCACGTCTTTTTCTCGATGTTTGTTGTCATGTTCGTGGTGTGTGTTCTGTGCAGTTGTGCTGCGGTGATCTTGGGACTCAAAGGGGGAATTTGAGGTTCACAATTCCAGGTCACGTGCTGGATGCCTGGATCAACAACAACTGCGCGTTTTCGAAGAGAGAACCCTGCAAATGGTTTCAAACTCATTGGAACAGCAGAAGTTACTGGTTCTCCGAGACAAGGTGGTATTTGATAGACCATTTGTCCTTTTCATTTTCATATGCAGCTTGATACTCCTAACTCCAAAACTCCACTTTCATGACCAAGTCAAACAGGCTCGTAAACCAGGCTTTCCCCCAGGAAACGCTAAATCAGTAGAATGAGTTCATCAAGCTTCTATGCCCACCCAGCATACCCATTCCCCCTAGCCCACCTAGACCACTTTGTTGGTATCCACCATATCCACCATGTCCACCATATCCACCATATCCCCCACCCCATCCTCGGAAAGGAGACTCTCTCCCATCCATGAACCTCCCGTAATCTTCTTCATCATCCCACATATCATCGTCATATCCACCCTCAAACCTTCCCCCGTAAGGCATATATCGGCTCCCAAGATCGCCATATCTGCTTCGTCCAAGGCTGCCGAAGCGTGAGGGAGCGCGGCGGTGAAACGGACTGTGCATCTGCTTTTTTCTCCAAGACGATGAATGTGAGGGGCCGTATTCATGATGGTGTCGCCCGAACATGCCGAAGCCACCGCGTCTTCGACCGCCCTCGTAGAGGTTCTCATACGGGCTTGAGTATCCCGAACGTCCATACCGACTGCCGCCTAGCATTGGGAAGCTTCCACCGCCCCATGAGGGATAGCTACTTCGATGACTTCCACCAGGGTACATGGAATAGTCGTAACCACTTCCAAAGCTGGAAAAAGGATCGTAGCCACCGTACATCGAGGAGTATGGGTTGTAATCAACACCACGTTGGGAATGCCGTCTGGTCATGATATGTCGATATGCGACTTCGTTGTGGTAATGTGTCGGAAGCTTTGTCGACCCAAGATGAGCGTGGTCGATATCGGGTTCGGGTTCGGGGCAGTGGAGATGACTGAAGGTTGTTGGTTTGTGATGGGAATGCAATCCGAGGGCAGGCAATGCAGTGCCTGCGTCAATTCATCCTCAGCATCTGCACAAACGAGCAAAGCCGTTTGGGAAGCGTGATGGTCTTTGGAGTGTTGCGCTCAGATTTCAATAAGTATGGATAGAAGGGCAGGCTAAAGTTCCAGGGTGGCAAATGGTAGGTATGAAAGAGCAAACTCAGGAAATGCGGAGAACGGCGGCAGCGATTCACTTATACCCAGTGTGTCGAGAGTGTGTGGAACAGCGTTTGGTGCACTTATGATGGCGAAGCCGCAAGCTTCTAGGCTACGTATTACTAGATAGGCGCTAAAGGAGGACTGATTCGCACTCTAAGCACCATTTAAGCCTGCTAAGGGCTTGTAAGAAGTTACAAAGATTTGGTTCGACGGAACAGAAAAGGGAAGACAGCGTAGCGATACGTGAGACTGAGGAACTGGGCTTGAGAGTAAGGCTCCTCGACTAGGAGCGGAGCGAGAGGAAGCAAACTTGTGTCACATATCGCAGCAAACACAACTGGAATTAGAGTTGCCGATGCGGAACATCGGTCAATTCTCCGCGAAGAGCTTCCTGTCTTGATTACAAGGCTGCGTTGTCCGACTCGACGCTGGACGGCCGTTCCGGGTATTTTGTGACCTGTCGCAACAGGATAGATAGCCATGCAGAAGTCTATTGTCAGCAGAAGGGTGGGCGGACCACGTCCAGCGTTAGGCCTGTCTACGCTGCGATGCCCTAATCCCGTTGAAGTGTGAAGGTGGCCTTGGAAGTTGGAGTGCGAGTGGCATCTGTGAGGAGACAGCGAGGACGACGCATATGGTTTCGAAATTACGCGAGCAGGAAGATGGAAATTTGAAAGTGGAAGACGGTACAGTTGAGGAGGGGGAACATATTGAAGCGGTAATACGTTGCCGCTGTTGGCAACCGTTGACGTTCACCACAGCGTACATTGCCACAGCCGAAGAAGTGAAAGCAAGTCGTACTCTACCTAGGGGAAGACTGGCATCTGCTTGTCGCTGCAGACTTGTGGAGCATGGGCCCACGTGATATGGAAGTCGCGAAGAGTTGTAGAGCCGATAGACGCAGGCTGCGCGGAGAGGCTACAGGCTGCCACAAGGTCAGCTATAGTCTGTAGAGAGAGTTGGAGGTGGTGAAGTGACGCTTCTGGATTTAGAGCGCGGCGGACGGTACATAAGTTAGGGTTAGGGCTAGCGGTTGCGGTAGCGGTAGCGTCAGGACTCAGGAGGCGGTTAGCATCACGTGATGCCCCAGCACTGCCAAAAAAGTGTCGACTTTGTCTTCGTGATCGCTCAAGCTACAAAGCTCCGCACACACGACCTGAACGAACCACCACACGTCGCCCGTACACCCTCTGCATACCACCTCGTGTCAAACACTTTCTCTTGCAACTCACACTCCAACCAACTTCTCTGCTCTGCCTGCAAGCTCGCCCGTGGGTCCTTCGCCTTCATCCGAAACGCAACCGCACCGCTCCTCCTTCACCAACCCTCTGTCGCGCCATCCATCGCCGCCTTTTCCAGAGAGCAATGGCTCCCTCCTCCTTCGCTTCAGCTGCCGCCGGCAAGAAAAACTCAGCTTCGCGTGCAGACGGCTCTGCCGAAGAGTGAGTGCTGCTCTTTGCTCTGCCCCTGCCACCGCCATCTTCCATCCCCAACCCCAATATTTCGATATTCACCACTGCAACCTGTTACCCAAAGTCTCTAAAAATGCCCGAGACACGTCAACGCAGCTCCTCGTGTCCTCCTGACTCTGTTCCTAGGTCCAAAGAGCGCCGCGCAAATGGAACCCAGACCTTTCGTAAATCGTCCAGTGCCATCTCAACATCCAACCCAACTCCAGCACGTGATAGCAATTCGACCTTAGCCGCGCCTACAACTACAAATGCAGGCGTGTACGTTTCTCCTCGTGTCAACGCCTTTCGAAATGGCTCCCTCGCCGATAATAGATACCCCAAAGAGCAGTTGTTGGACCTGTATAAGGCCCAGCAGGAAAGCGGCGAACTCTCCGACGATTTGTCAAGTCTTTATGTTGCAGGATGGGAGCCAGGCGAGACCAACGGCGCGCAATCGCTTGGCTGGGGTCGAAAGGACGACGCAAAAGACAACCAACCGAGTGCAGACATATGCTGGAATGGGGATGGAAACGGGCAGCCTTTGAGTCTTGCGGAAATGACGGACGAGGAAAAAGATGTACGTTCCTCGCGCAGTTGCCGCTCATATCTTTGACTGACTCCGCAGCTCTTCTCCACATCTGTTAATTCCCCCATAAAGGGTGCCACGCAACCAACTGCCAAGGAAGGCACTCCCAAGGATGGGCTTTCACTTCGCAAGGTCTCCATCTCCCAGGCACAGAACGGCGCTTATGGTATCGCCTCACCCACTTCAGCCCGCGGACCTGCTCGGCGCCGCGAAACGAGTGAGTCTTATCCGTTTCCAGCCAGCTCTGTTGCCTCACCGGCGGGCGCAAGACTAGCACGGGATGAGCCAAGCGCGGTGACGCCTCCAGCGATTTTACGTAGGAGGACCGAAGTCCGCGACAGCGGCCCAACTCCTGCCGACGAGAGGGACAAAGACACGCCCGACAAAGGCGTCGCTGAAGGGAGCGCTCCATTTGGCGGGCTGAAGAGAACCACTACCGGACCGTTTAGTGCTGGCACAAGTGGCCCTTCTTCTCCTTGGTCGGCTACTCCGACAGGCTCTGGATTCCCTGGCGGGTTCGGGAATTTTGCCATCGGAACTGGGACCAGCAAGGCGTCGACTGCGGCTGACAAGAGGCCTGGATACGGGAGCATGAGGTCTGAAAGTAGGTTCAAAGGACTGATGGCACGCGATAGCGACGTACCTGGTGCGAAGGAAAAAGCGTCGACAGGGAGCTTAGACAAAGTGCAAGAGTCCGAACGTGACCAGAAAGCCTTTTGGTCTGAGTCCCGGGCCAACCGGCCACTGAGCGAGGATACTGATCCATATCCAGACGAGGAGCTCCGGACGGGCAGCGCAGCGCTCGGAGGAGGCATGGATGACTCTCCGCCCCGTTTTCGAGGTTTGCACGGACTAGGAACACCCATGAAGCAAGAGCAGAGAGAGGAGTCTTTTTCTGCTTTCGGGATGACCGCTGATACATCAAATTTTCGTGATTCCTTTCAGGGACGTGAGCAATACCAACACCATACACCTCACCAGCGTGGTGGTGGGGAAGGTACTCGCGAGCCAATGAGCCCCACTGATACGAATCCATACCAAAGTCCAGATCAACGGACTGATCCGGAAGATCATGACGCCGAAGGTCCAGAGAACCACCTCAGAGGAATCAGCCAAAGAGGCGGACCAGGAGGAGGATTTGGCGGCGATCAACTCCCTGGTCTTGGGGGCTTCGGCAATGTGGGACGTCCGTCCGCATTCGAAGCTGCCGCCAGCGATCGCAGTCAAACCTCGAGTACCGGCCCTAATAGGGGATTTCCTGCTCTCGGTGGACTAGGCACGCTGTCTGGTCTCGGTGGAAGCTCCACGTGGTCAGCGCAGCCTTCAGTTGGCACGCCTAGCAGAGAGCGAGCTGCTTTCGGAGGAGCATTTGGCGACAATATGTTTGGCTCCCTAGGTGGGGATTTTCAGTCTCCTAGTCTTGCTGGATTGGGCAGCAGCGGGTCTTTTGGCGGTGGTCTTGGTGGCACTATTGGCCGACAAAACAAGATGAGCTCTCTATTTCCTTCAGGCATGCAAGAACAGATGCGTGGCGATCAAGAAAGGCAAGGAAGTGAAGAACCCAATTTTGAAGGAATCGATCGTCAAACGGGTGCCTTTGGAGCCTTCGGGAGGGGCGTTTTTGGGAGCAACGCTCCTGGCACATCCGCACCAGCAAGAGACTTTGAGAGCCCTTTCAGCCAGCAGCGAGGCTTTTTCGAAGAGCAAGGCTCGGATCCCCTTTTCGCTGGTAATCAAGGGATTGGATCTTTCGCTCTGCCAGGATCCTCTCAGCCTGCATCTGGTGGTCAACGCAGCGCATCCCAAAGCATATCAGGTCCAGCTCCGGGTCCCACAAGCTCAGCGTCTAACCAACCTCCAAATGCCCAACAGAAGACTATGGTCATGCCTGACCGCATGCGGTGGATATATAGAGATCCACAAGGCAAGATCCAAGGGCCCTGGTCCGGCTTGGAGATGCACGACTGGTACAAAGCTGGTTTTTTTTCCCCTGAGCTGCTTGTGAAGAAGTATGAAGATCCAGATTATGAGCCTCTTGCCCAGCTCATCCGAAGGATTGGCAATTCTCGCGAACCTTTCTTGGTCCCTCAAATCGGCATCCCGCATGGCCTGCCCACTACACAAGCAGGCCAATCTTGGGCGCAGCCAGCGCCGTCATCTTCATCCGCCCAACCTCCATTTGCCAGTAGCTTCCCCAGCTTCGGTACCACTCTGACTGCAGAACAGCAGAATGCCCTGGAGCGACGCAAGCAAGAGGAGCAGTATCTCATGGCTCGTCAGAAGGAGCATCTTGCTCATGTCCAAGTCATGCAAAAGCAAATGGGCCCTATGGCCATGCATCCTGGCCAGCTTCATCACGTATCCAGTGCGCATAGCCTTCACAGCCAACCCAGCTTCGGCAGTATCACGTCACCCGGTGGATACCAACCATCGCCAACCCAAGGTCCCGTTTCTGGCGGTCAAGGTATGCCTGGCTTCTTTGATAACTCCTTTCGGCTCGCGCCGCAATCTAATCTAGGTCCTGTTGGCGGCGGTATGGACATGTTGGGGCACATTCGTGAAGAAGACATGCCGGCCATGCTCGAACGGCTGAATCTCAATCGAGGGCAACAGGGCCCTTTAGGTGTGCCGGTTCCCTTCGGCCAACAGCAACAGGACCCTAATACGCATGCGCAGCAAGTCGCGGCAATGCTCAATGATCGAGCTCGACTTTTGCGTGAGCAAGTGGATCAGGAGATCATCCAACGGATGAGCCAGAACCAGCAACTTGCAAACCAGAGTTCTGCCGAGCGTTTGCAGGAGTTCCATAATCTTCGTGCTCAGTTCGAAGCAGAGAATCCTCTGCTATCTCAAGTCAATGCAGAAGCTGCGGCCGTACAAGGAGCTCTGGAGGAACATACCAGATCCCGCCAGCACTCGGTTGACACTGGCAAGGGCTTTACTGCCCCAAGCGAACAGAGTCAAGTCACGTCTCCCGATATCACCGCTTCTACACTTGTCCAGGATACTCAGAACCTTTCTCTTACCGACCAAGTTAAGGCCGCCTCTGCAAAACAGTCTCCTGCGCCCAATGCTCCCTGGGCTAAGATTGACACTGGCCTCCCCCAGCCATTCCCGGCCGCACCACCGAAGTCTAGCTCTCCGATGCCAGCTCCCGTAGCACAGCGAAAGCAAAACCTCGCCGACACTCTCAACGTGGAATCTCAGTCTCGTTCGGAAAGCCCTTCCGTTTCCGTCGATACGCCCAGCGCCTCCATCGCTCCTTGGGCGAAGGAAACCACTGAAGCTACCAAAGGTCCGTCCCTAAAGGAGATTCAAGCTGCTGAAGCGAAGAAGGCCGCCCAGCAAGAGAAAATTGAGGCCGCGGCCCGTCGAGCAGCCTTGGAGAGGGAGTTACTTGCACAGGCTAACTCTCAAGCTGCCCCTGGTCTCCCTTCGACAAGCACCTGGGGAAGCGGGGTTAGCCCAAGCACGCCCACAGCGAGTACGCCGAGCGCATGGGCCAAACCTGCCGTTGGAAAGCCTGCTCTTGGACTGGGGCCGGCCACAGCTGGTAAGAAAACTCTTCAGCAAATCCAGAAGGAAGAAGAAGCTCGCAAGCAACGCGCTGCTGCTGCTTCTACTGCTGCTGCAGGTCCCTCGGGAACTCCTGTCGCAGCTGGCAAAACATATGCTGGTTTGGCCTCAAAGACCCCAGTCGGCCCGGCTGCTATGGGTGGAGGTGCTTGGACAACTGTAGGGTCAAGCGGGAAGGTCAGGGCTCCCAGCGCGAGTGTTGGTATCCCTACTGGGCCTGCAGCTGCAGTAAGGAGTGCGAGTGGAAATGTGCAGACTCTACCAAGGAAGACTGCTACACCTCTTGCCACGGCCGGACGCACCCCCACAGCGGGCAGCCAAATCAACGCCATGGAGGAGTTTAAGAAATGGGCCGTCAGCGAGCTGAAGGATGACTTGAGCAAGGCAGTCAATGGTGAGACGGTTATCTGATGTTATCACGTGACTGGTATCTAACTTTCCCGCAGTCGACGAATTTGTTGCCAGCCTCCTGGCTTTCCCCGCCGAGATGGAGATCATCACCGAGGCTGTCCACAGTAACAGTCAGACTATTGACTCGCGTCATTTTGCCGAACAGTTCATCCGTCGTAGGAAGATGGCCGACAAGGGTCTTGTTGATCCGAGCTCGCCCGCCACAGGCCAAGGCGAGAGCAAGAGCGGTGGGTGGAATGAGGTGGCGAAGAAGGCTGGTGGACAGCCAAAACAGGACGAGGGTCCTGGCAACTTCAAGGTTGTTGCTGCGAAGAAGAAGGGCGGCAAGCGTTGAGTTGATTATGAAATTACGGGAGACGAGGACGGTCATTGCTGAAAAATAGCCTTCTCTTCACGAAGCATGCACAAAATTGCATAAGCTCTTGCTAGAAGCATGGTTATTGTGGTTGTATTATTGCACCGACGCCGCATGCGAGCTGCAGTAGGTAGCTAGGTAACTAGGTAGAGAGATAAAAAATTGAGAGCATTCTGTCGCTTCAAAACAGTCCAAAGCCGTTTCGGTGGTACGTGAGACTCATATTTGGTATGTGTCCTGCACGAAAACACAATATGAATGGTGTTGAAGGGGGGTGTTGATTCGATATACACTCCTCATAATACATCCAAAGCACGCTCATATGGACAAGCTCCATGCCAGTAACGCCAGAAAGAATAACAGAGCAGCATCCCCACCTGTGAATCACACCACTCCCCGTTCATCTCCCACTCAACCAACCTCACCTCACCTCTTCGCCCTTGCCCCCCTAAACATCAAGCTCCCCACGACACCGACCGCAACCGCCACACCTCCCAAGATCGCCGCGCCCACCAGTCCCTCCTTCGCAACCTTGTCATCGATCAGACCCTTCAGACTCGCCGCCTGCAGGTTCGCGGGCTCGAGGTCCAGCAACAGCTCGTTGTAGCGGCGCGCTTCGGCGTAGTTGGACAGTTTGTAGTTGCCGAGGGCGAGGTAGTAGAGGCATTCGCGGCGGCGGTCGGGCGAATTGCGGAAGATTTCGGAGAGGAGGCGGACGCCTTCTTGTTGGGAGGGGCGGTGGGGGGATTTGATGAGGCCCTGGGGAGAGAAGTTAGTTTGAGTGTTTGGGGAGTTATCAGCTTGGGGAAGACGGATGGAGGAGCATGGAGAGGCGTAGGGGTATAGGATGTGTTTGGAGGCACAATGAAATAGACGTACCCAGGCGTAGTTGAATTTTGTTTGGATGCCTACGTATTCGCCTTCTTTTTCGTACTGGGAGCGGAGGACTTGGAGTTCGGCGTCCTTGAGGGGACTTTGCGGTCGTCAGCTTCTTATGGTCTTTCGTGCTTCTCCTGGTGTAGAGACGTACCTCTCCGCATCAGCGGCATCTGCGAGTCCGAAGCTCATGGTCAGTATTTGTCTCAAGACAGCAAAAGTAGGAACGTAGAGTTGCAACATAGGCAGTAGATAGTGCAGAGATGAGCAGTTTGTTGGATGTGTTTGTAGAGAGGAGAGAGAGAGCATAGCAAAACAGAGACGCTGGCAACTTACATGGGAGAGTGGAGCTCATGGCAACGAGATGTTTAGATTAATGGTAGGGTTATAGGAGCGGCGGAGAGCTTTGATAGAGTCGATTCGTGGTGGTCGACTTGCGCCTCGTCACAAGCCGTGGCGCTGACGTAATGCTCGTGTGGCGCATTAGAGTTGTCCCGTGCGACCGCGACCGAACCCAAACATCAACAAGACAACGAGGTTCGACATTGCAGATCGCACACACACACTCGACAACGACGATTCCCAGAAATACAACCTCAATCGCCTCAGGACACTCTCAAAATGCTCCTTGACGAAGATCCTGCAACGGCAAGTCTATCTTTCAATCTTTCCTGAACCTCCAAAGACTAACCATCCCCAGCTCATCGCAAACTGCACCTCAAACTTCCACCTCGCGCCCGACAAATCCTCCCTTCTACGAATAAACTCCTCCCTCTCCACCCTTGGCGAAGCGCGTTCCCTCCGTCTGTCTGCCCTGCAATCCGACCTCAAAACGCTCTCGCGCCGTCTCAACACCGTTTCTTCGCAACACGCTATCAGCACAAAGACGTACAACCCGGCCGAACACGCCAGCGAGATTCTAAGGCTGGATACGGAGAAATTCAGAGTTGCGAAGGAGGTCACGGAAGCGGAGAGCGAGGGAGGACGGCTTGAGGAGGAGTTGAGAGCGTGTCGGAGGGTGTTGGAGGAGGTGGAAGGGGAGGGGATCGAGGGCGGCGTTGACGAAGTCAGTAGTGACCAAGATGAGATACTGTAAGCTTTTGGACAACTGATGGACTTGTCCTCTAGGAGGGCGAGACACAACTTGATATGACATAAGCTAACTGTTCAACTAGGTTAAAGCTCAAAGTCTACCGCACCCTCGGCATCGATATCGAGCAAGACGAGGCCTCAGGCTCGTACCGCAAAGCCGTCATTCGCAATATGGCAAAGGGTGATGCGCATGTTGTCAACGTCGATCCCAAGTTCTCGAGGAAGTTTTACGCGGATTACTTTTGGGGAACTATGTGAGCGTGGGAGCTTAAGAGTTGGGCTTGAATGAGCAGATGTATTGGCGCTGGGCGGAAGGGATGGGATTGGCGTTTTGGATGGCTCATGGATTTGACTTCAAGGTATACCAGAGAGGCAGCGCGGCTTGCGAACGCCATCGCTTGTTGAAGGGATGAAGGAAATGGGGTGTTTTTTCCTTTTTGATCCTTGATAGCAAAGCATCTATACATGCAGACGCTTGTCGATTGTGACATTCGGCTCTCCAGACCTTTTTCAAGTGAAAGGTCTTCTGTCGGAATCGTTTTACGTCTTCACTACAATTATAGCGAATCGCGCATGTGGCATCCTGTAGTTGTGCGTTCACATAATCCTGGTCTCGCTGGTATGCCGGTCATGTGATACACACATACAAAACTCATTCCATCGCGCAGCTTAACCATTCCCGACACCTTTCTCAGTCTAACTCATCCTGCTTAGACGTTCAAGAATTGTTCTCTTTACACCGTCCAAGCTTCCTAAGACCTATGTATTTTGGTGATCGTAAAAGGCTTGAACAAACAAGTGAGCAACCGCTGGTTTCTTCCGCACTTGAGGAGCAGAACATATCAGGCGAACAACTTAGTAACTGGTCCTTAGATATCCTGCAAAGCCAGAGCATTTGCTGGCGCTGATGGATCATTCTCACCTTACTATATACAGAGCCTCACTTTACTCAACCACACCTCACTTCACATCTATTCAATAGATTTACTCCACCTCACCTCGCTATATCAGTTTCACTCATATCACACCTCACATGACACTGCATTTTCACATATACATAGGCATTGTAAAACAACCAAATGTATTCCGCTACCCCTAAAAAACAAATTGGTATATTTCTCTTTTGTTACGCCAGTACGACAATAAAACAGCAATAGGCATGAGGAGGTATAAAGAAGAAAGAGTAAGAAAAGCAATAGGAATTGACCTGTCCACCTTCACCACAACGCAAAGGGTAGAGCCTGGACCCTACTCCCCAAAGGAAGCAAGTGCCGTCTGATTCCTAGTATCCATCTCTCAATCTGATGTTTCCTCCAAGCCTTGTTTTCATTCGCCAGTCCCGTCATCGTCCTTCACCCGAACTAGCCTTTCTTTCCACTCCACTATGCCACCAGCCCACCGCTTCCCCTCATCAGCAATCCAGCAATCCAGCAACAAGGAAAGGAACCGAAAAAGCAAGTCAGTCCCACCAGCCAAGTGATAAAAGAAATTCGCAGGCACTTTTCTCCCACTCATCACTATTGCATTGCATCAGTTTAGCATTGCAATAGTGCGCATAAGATCACACGAGAAAGCAGACGAGCAGCATGAAAGAAAATATAGCTTTCGTCAATCAAAGGAGGGGGAATAAGTTTTTCGAAATAAAACCTTTCTTTGATCGTCCCCATAAAAAAATGGGAGGGAAGTGTAGCTGCTGGGAGGGGGTATTTCCATTGGTATATGAGCATAGAGTGTTCTCGTAAAAAAGAAAAGAAAGCAAGCAAAATAAAGAAAAGCCGAGCTGTTAGTCCCAACGCACGCAGAGATAACAGGAGCAGGGGAACATAGGGATATCGCGAAGAGAGGAAAACAAAGACAGAGTCAATGATACTCTCCTTGTTTCCCCTCCTTGAACTTAACGAGGAGGGCCAATAGGGCCCGGGTATCCAGAAAGAGAATGAGATGTGCTGGGCCTGCCGCTGTCAAAGGAGGCCCGAGGGTCATAACGGGGCGTGGTATCACCGGGAGTCGAGGTGAGAGGTGCACCAAAGTTGAACTTGCTTGTGGTGCTGTTGGGGTTATGGAAAGGTGGAGTAGGCTGCACCCAGGTGCCATTGTTGTGAACGTGGGAAATGCCGTTGTTGTAGCCATTGTGGTGGCCGTTGGGATGCTCTTCCTCAGGGAGATTGATGCCACTGTCGTTCCAAGGGTTGCGGTAGCCACTGCCTTGGGACTCAAGGGAGACAAGCGAAGCCTTGGAAGCATTGCTCGAAGCATGTTTGAACATGGAGTTCGGTGAGTTGGTACCAGTCTTACGACGGTCAATCAGAGACGAGAATGAGGACATGCTTCCGGGCTTGCGGAACTTGGAGAAGAAGCCGGACTGTTCGCCGTTCTCATCGCCAAAGGTAGACCGCGTGGGAGAGTCAGTACCAATAGCTGGCTCAGCTCGGTGAAGGAGCTTTGACTCGAAAAAAGGGAGCGATTCTTCGAAAGAATCCGACTTGGGCCTGGGAATGGATCCTTTTACGGTCGCAGCATCCAAACCCTTAGAGACGAGCCTTGCGATGAGGAAGTCTATGGCATCTTTGAGGCCTCCGGCATTGTTGCGTGTGTAGCTCAATACCACTTTCTCTTCGGCAGTCTCAGCACCTTCGGCAACCTGAGGCTTCTCCGTGTTGATATGGACATCAACGACGTACTGGGACTTCATCTTCTCGATGACGTCCTTCGGGAATTCCTCAGACCGAAGATATGTTTGCAGATCATCCGGAGCAGGGAAGGCAATTTCGTGAGTTTCGGGGACCATACCCTAAAAGTTATTAGTGAATGCGCAGTTTTAGATCTCTTGGGGCACCTACCAAGAACTCGTCCACTGCCTGGGGGACCTGATACTCGGGACCTGAAACGGTGACCACATCGCTGGCCTGTTCTGTGCTTGGAAAGATGATCTTGCAGTTCCACTTCTTCTCAAGCTCTTCAATCTTGTCCATGCGGGCAATGAGCTCACGGTGGTACAACCTGTTGATGACGACATGCTCTTGCACGAACTCAGCATCAACTTTTTCAACCATGTCCATGATTTCTTGCTTGACCAGATCCAAATTCTGAGCATTCCGAGCAGGTGTGCGGCATATGACATTGTCAACCTTAATGTCATCCTCCTCTTTGCCCAGTCCACCGCGATCCATGGCATTCGAAAATTTGACAAAGACCGAGTATTTCTTCATGATCCGTTGAATGTGTTGCCCTCCGATGCCGATGATTCGCTTGTGGTATTGATCTGGAACATGAAAAGCAATCGAAGCGGGCATCTCTTGCTCGACCAGTTCCAAGCCATTCTTGATGGCCTCATACTGTCCACCACGAACGTCAATGTAGAAGTTGTACTCGTTGAAACCATCAAAGATGATCTGGACGTTGCTGTGGCTCATGATCTTGTTGATCTTGCCATTCTTCTTGCCGCTCACAAACTCCTTGTGCTCATTGGCAAGCTCAATCTTCACACTGATAGTATGCTGCGATTTCTTGACGAACGGGATGTTGCTAATCACCACTAGCGCACCCTTGACCGCGTCATCTGAGCCGTGGATGTGGAAGTTGAAGCTTTCGAAGCTGATTTCGGCACCAGAATTGATACAGATGTCAGACAGCATGGCTCGGACGTCGGCAGGGGTTGGTTGGCGTTGGGAAGGGTCTGAGCTTTGGATCCACCAAGAAGCACTGTAGAATTGACCAGCCTGCATTGTTAGCAAATGTTTGTAATGGAAGGCACACAAAACTTACAAGACTCATCACTTCCCGTACGGTGCGCTCAACATGCAGGACATCGGTGCCTTGCACACGAACCGCACCACGCTGGAGACCAAGGGATGGCATGAGGACATACGAGCCATTCGTCTCGATTACCTTGTAGATCTTGTCCAATCGCTCCAGCAGGATATTGTCAATCTTGCTTTCAGTGACGATGATAGGCTTGATGAACGATTTTGTGGTCATCACCAAGTCGTGAATCTTCTTCTTCGCTTGCATGATGTTTTCGACGTTCTGGCCAGTGATGATGATTTCATCGACTGCCCTCCGTATCGAGTCCCGTGGAGAGTATCCATAGAGTCTGGGGAAGCACGGTGGGAAGTATATGGCAGTGTTGGTCATTGACTCGATGGACTTGATGTTCTTTTTGCCTCGACCAGAAATGAGGGTGTGCATGGAGAGTTCGAGGTTCATGGTGTCAACATGGCGGTTGAGCTTAGGGACATGTCAGCAAGGTCCTTCGCAAACCGAGGAGGAATACTCACAATCTGGTCGATCATGATCAAGACGCGAACCTTTGCATGTTCGAGTGTTTCCATGTCGCCGAAAATCATGCAGCGTAAGCGAGAATCTGGTCCACCATCGAGTGCTCCAGTGAAACTGGCAGTCTCGTCAACTTGCTTGGGGTGAAGAAGGAAGACATCAGCCTTGGTAGCATTCGAGATCTGGTCTAGATGGTTGAGAACGTCTGAGCGAACAGCACTGTTTCGGAAGACAAGCTTCTCTTCAATCTCAACAGTGGCGGATCGCTTGTATTCGTCAGGATCATGGCAGTAGAAGATGCACGAGAAAACAACATACCAGCGAGATCGGTGTCCTTGTCAAGATCTCTCCGCGTACTTGCTGAACTTGTTCCGTCTCTCCATATAAGCACACGTTGGTCACAAGCGACTTCAACGGCAACGGCTGGATGGTGGGGATGGGCTTTGGCTCGGCGCACATGATGCTGGCCTGCAAATTGCCTCCTGTCGACTCGGTGATCTCGTTGCATAGCGACCGCAAGTTGTCGACGTTCTGAGTGTGCACGGGCAGTTCGTGGACTGGTGTGTCGTCGGCGGTGCCCTCCGGGAAAGTCCATCGATCAAAGGCGCCAGGACTCGCGTAGATGATCTCGTTCGGCTCGGGACCAGTCAAGTCGGAGTTGAAGGGGACGTTGAAGGAGAGAGTGACCAGAGTGCCGCGAGCTGGGACGGGTGATGAAGCTGCAGCGCCGGGTAACGAGCGCTTCTGAGGTTGGGAGATGGGCATGTCATGGTGGGAGCGACCCATGAAGCCCATACTGCCCGTGAAGTGGCGAGCGGTGCCGGTGAAGTTTGAGATTTTGTGCATGGTGGGTGGAGGATGCCCTGGGGATCAAGGGCAGTGGAGGTTGATGGATTCGAGAGGAGGATGAGCGATGGGGTGAGGTCGAGAATTGGGCGCTTGAGCCAATCAAGTCAGGTGACTTCTCGGCGCCGTTTGAACGCCAGAAATGGAATGGCACAGTAACAGTGGAGGGGAGGAGAACAAGCTTGCAGCCGCGAGAACGAACGTGATGGCGGCGAGACAAACAGCTGTTGTTGTGTTTGTTGATGGCTGGAGGTGGAGTTAAAGTTGGAGAAGGTGGAGCTGCTGCCGTGCCCGGGCAATCCGCGTGTAGGTACAGAACTGGCGCGTGAAGACTCCTGAACAGGGCAGTGAAGAGTAGATTCAAAAGCCGTCCAAAGTAATGACAATCATGGGCACGGGGATGCTTCCTTTCCCTTCTCTCGGTGCAACTGTCAACGCCTTCACAAGATCGGGAGCGCTCAGCTGCGTCAGCACCGATTATCCAGGCTTGTTGCCTGCCCCCCAGTGCCCAGTGCCCAGTGCCCACAGACTTCCAACGCTAGAATCAAGATGATGTAACGTGCGGCCCGCCAGCGTGGTGGAACAGCGGCCGCTTGTGCTATTGCTCGTTGTGCGGAGAAATAGCCTGTTACCTTTTGGACTTGAAGGTTTACTTCCCGGGGGGAAGATGTGATGGGGTTGTTGTTGAGCGGCAAACTCTGCAGCGAAAAAGGCCAAATGCGTGAAGCTTCTGCTTCCAAGCAGTCGTGTGCGCTATGGAAGAATGTTCCTGCAGCAGCCGGCTCCTCAGCGTGGCCACGCCGCCACGGCTGGTCAGCAGCCAGTCAAACGACGGGCTGAAAACGAGGCAGTGAGGCAGTGCTGGTCCCAAACCAGGCCAGGACAAGGAGATGAACAGGCCGAACTTCAACCTGTGAACCTGAACTTTGAACCGAGTCGTCCGGTAGCCCTGCAAGTCATGACCACCATGCCGAATCTGTCATGATAGCAAACCTTCCCTGCCCATATGAATCTCAACTATCTCAACTGAGTCAACTCCTTCCCGCCCGCCTGTTTCCGCCCTATCCCGATGTCAAAACACCTGTTGCCGGGCCGGAGTTGTTGTTGTCTGCAATGATGAAGCCTTCTGAAAGGTTCCTGATACTTGGTACATAAACAGTCCCGTCGCCTCCACATCTCGTTCTGGAAGACCTATACTGCATTCCACAATCTGATATCTCCCTCGCATCCGCCAGCCATATCCCAGTAACCAAGGACTCGTGGCCTTCTGCCTTTGGATACGCCCTATCTCCATATCAACAACACCCCTACAAAGAGTCCGAGGTGCGGCCACTGCAGATTGACCTCCAGTTCCAGTGTCAATACCATTCAAGTAGGCCAGAGTTGCTGGAAATCATCGTCCTGCGAGTGGCTTCTGCATGCAACTACCTACGTAGCGACCTCGACGGTAGATAGCCAACCCCAACAGTCACTACATGCACGTCATCTTGTTGGGAATCCAGAACAACAGACCATAAATCGATCCAGAGTTTTGAGCTCTTGTCGTCACCCCGGGTTGTCCAGTGCGCATCCGTCATCCGTCTGCACCTATCGAGGTAATAACCTATCGTGCCTATTCATCTCTGTCTCTAGTCCTAGTGCTGGTGCTCCTCCATGCGCGGGGAAATTTTCACTATTTTGCAAGCGACAGCGAGCTTTTCCGCAACACGATTCGATTCAATGTCTATCTACGTGTGCAGTACATGCATGCCGTACCTAAGCAGTCGGCCTGGCAATTGCCTTGGTATTACTCTCCTCGCTCAATCACCACTGAACATCCATCCACCTGGCTGAATCATTCGCAATCGTTATTGTACCCTGAGATAATCCATTGCTCAGCTCAGCCTTGGCCATGGCCAACATTCTTCACGCTGCTTTTGAGTAAGCTGACAACTGACATCTGGTCCACAACAAACACCATAATTACGCCCCCGAAAGGCCAAAGTACTCCTTTTCCATTTTACAAGTAGTTCGCAATGTTTGCGGCGTAGAGTGCTGCGCGGATCACTGAGAGGAGAGATTGACTTGCGAGGCCCGTGACCATAGTCTGAACTTCAACGATACACCACGCGCCGACCATCCTCGGTGTAGGCCTCACGCATGGCTGCCATTGGCACTTCGACTCCGTATTCATCGACGTATCGTGTCGGGGCACTGTGCACTACGGATCCATAACGACGAGGCGCATAGCCATCGTCCTGTGCAAGCTCGTACCCACGGGGTAGGCCTCCTGCGTGTCGAATTTGGCTTCCAGGAACGGCGCTTCCGATGCGTGTGATGCGCTCTCCGGCGCCCTCACGCCTGACTGTCTCCGGACGAACGCTGTACGCTCGTGAAGGCATGTCGTCCTCGTATAGCGGGACCGCGCGGCGAGGAGCGGCAATGGGAACGGCATCGTACTCCTGTCGGTAGCGATGAGCCTCTGGATATTGTGAGAGCTGGCGTTGGCCAACATAGTATCCTTCAGCATCGCCATCATATTCTTCTCGATGCAAGCGGCGGGATGGGGGAGGCGGCATGGCTTGGAAACCAGCCTCGTCATAACAATCCATGACGCGCGCTGGAGCACGCATCGCTGGTTCCCTGGTCGACGCGCGCTCCATGTATGGCTCCGTGACAACACGTCGTTGTGGTGCGACCGATGCGCGGGCTTCCCTTTCCGCAGCAGTGTAGTGTCGCCGACCATGCTCATCGATCAACACGGCGTCTGAAGGAGGCGGAGCAGCCATGGGAGCAGGGCTTTGGTGTCTGTCCCTGTAATTGTCTGGCATATGGACTGGCGATCGCGAGCGCTCCCTGATGTACTGAGGGGCCACTGGGAGAACGGACATGGAGCGGTAAGGATCTTGAGGATCAACCATGCGTCCATCGTATGGATAGGTAGGAACACGAGCGTAGCGAACTTCTTGGGGTCCATAGGGGACGCGAACAAAGCCTGGAGACTGTGGCCGCATAGCATGTTGAAGGCTTGCAACTCGTCGTAGATCACCCTCCCGCTCAGTCCGGCGAGTGGCAATCGGAGATTGAAGCCTTCCCCTGCCTTGAGGGTCTGTGTCGGAGACGTAACGGACGTAGCGACGGTCAAGGTCATCCCGGTACATAGGTCGAGGGCCGTAATTCACGGGGGCAGCAAATTCAGCACCGCCTCGAGGCTGACGGACAATCCTGCGCTGTGGCTGTTCTGGCAAAGCATGCGCCGAGAAGGGCGGCGGAGACTCGGGTTCCGGCTTGATGAAAGGCTCTTGGTCATGAAAAGCAGAAGAAGGGCCAGCTGATGGCGGACGAGCTGGTTGTTTAGCAATTCGTTTCCGTGATGAGTGCTGGGGTGGATCTTCACCATCTCGCTGCTGTCGCTTCTTGTTCTTAGGTTCCTGTTCACGGTCGCGCTCGCGAACGGCCAGCTCTTTTAACGCTCGGTTAGCCCGCTTCCTGGCACGATTGCTGTTTCCCTTACTCGGAGTGGGCCCTGAGCCTGGGGTCGTAGGACCGTATGCTGTTGGATTTGGGTTGATCTGGGTTTGATCAAAGGCAGGAAGTTTTCCAAGCGCAAGCGGAGAGACACGGGACGGTTGGGGAGCAGCAGGAGTCCGAATATGGCTGGTGACAATACGTCCGTTCTCTTCAGGGGCTGGGGCAGGCGCTTGTTCAGCATCAGACTGACCTGGCGGTTCGTTGAGGGTCGGGAGCTCGACAGGCGGAGGAGAATAGTCGTCTTCATCTTCGATATCGGCATCATCCATGTCCAAGTCCCAATAGTTGACAGGTCGCTGCTGCAATGCTGGATCCTCGTCAAGCGCTGCGACAGGCTCATTCTGGCGAGTTTGTGCCGCAGTGCGCTCTGCATTGATAGTGTCAAATGCTGGAGGAGGAGAATAGAGACCATCGTCGCCTTGGTCAACATCTGCGGATGACCAACTGTATGCTTGGCTTGAGTAGTACGAGTTGACATCGGGAGAGTTGTTGCCGGCGAGGTGGTCATTTGCCTGGGCCGCAAAGCCAGAGACGGGCATGACAAGCTGATGGGCATTGGCTAGAACCACTTGGGTGTCCCGCTCATCCTCACTATCCGCATCATTGTTCGTACGTTGATTCAAGGCTTGTTCAGCTCGGAGGCGTCGGGCGTTGCGCAATTTTGCCTCGGCATTGATCAAGTCGACTGACTTCTCGAGCAGGATGGGGTTGATGCGCGGAGTGAAGGCATGTGGTGTGGTCGGCGGCGCTGCTTTGGGTCAGTGGATAGTCTTCTTGTTGTGCATCGCGTCAGTACCATTGGCAAGTCGAATCGACGTGTTTTGAAGAGCGGAAGGGTTTTGCATGGGTGGGGCGTAGGTAGCCAATAACTCAAGAGTCGATGGTGAAAGGTTGAAGAGCGGGTGTGTGCCTCCGAGGATCTCATCTCGCAGCGTCGTGACTTTCCCAAAGAACGCTTCGTCAAGAGTCTGCTCGCGCGCCATTGCGCCGATGCCGTCGGTGTACAGCGGGACCATGCTGGCGCGACAAAGCGAGTTCGGTTCAAGACAGAGGTTGTCGACAGCTACAGAGCGCAGCGAGGTTAATACGAATACCGCAAACAATCAACAACACACGGCGTCATCAGCCTACTGACTGTTCGGAAGGCGAGAGGCAGCAGACGCAGCACATGCGACAGCTGCAATCAACCAGTGTGGTTGAAGTGGACGCGTTTGTTGACGATGGTGGATGACTTGACGGGGAGGAAGTTGAAAGGTTGGTTCGAGGTTGTTGTTGATCTGCCAAGAGCAACAATCTTATCTTATCAGATACCGAGATGTAGCCGATGCCCGGATCAGTACGGCCCGAAGCACTCAACGCGCTACCGCGTTCGCGTTGAGCACCGCGGGCACGCGTCAAGCTACTTCGACTTCTTCGCGCGTTCGCATGCTTTACTGATCGATCCTCTGCGCCACATGTCATGCCGCGTCCATGACCTCGAGATACCTGCCAGACCTCCCTTCATCTTTCGATCCCGCGGTCTATTTACACTCTGACCCTGCTCCGCCGTCCGACGCGCCAGATACTTTCTTTTCAGACGATTTGGAAGCGTTCCACAGTCAGCAGCAAGCTGTTCTCTTACAGAAGAACAAGGAGAGGATAGTTGTACAACACCGCTCTTGGAATTTGGCCGAAGTCTTTCGTAGCGAAGAAGATCATCTCATTGGTACCAACAATCCACCCGAGTCCGGTTGCTTAGTCTAACCATTGACAGCCACTCCTTCGAAACATAACACTGAGACTGCGCTGAGAGCCCCAGCAGCGTGTAATTCAATATCCCAGCCTACTATGCCCTCTTCGCCACCGTTGCCCGATATGGCCCAGCCCTCTTCGCCTTTCATGAACCCTCTGGCCTCCTCGCCAGCACCACAGTCGCCCAGGAAAAGGAAAGTTGCATCCCCTGCCCGCGACCCTTTGGGCCAAATCGATGCCAACAAAGGGCCAAAACTGGTCGGGGGCTTCATCATGGGGGATTCGGATGATGAGGATGATTTCGAGGCGATAAAAACTGCAAGCGCAAAGCGGCCAAAATTACAACATCCAGTGGACGTGCCCACCCTTCCGAAAACGGACTCTCTCGCATCCCTACCAGAACCGACAATAATCGAAACACATGGCCGTACTTGCAAAGAACTCTCTTCGAGTCAAGGACCAAATCGGACTTTGCTCCAGCCGATCATCATGAAAGCTTGCTCGGGCAGAAATTACTACGTTGCTCCAAAGCCGGAGGTTCCTATCCTTTCTTATGAACAGCTTGTTGCTGCCAGATCCGCCAAGGTTTCCGGGAAAGCCCAGAAGAGCTACTATGGCATTGATATCCATCAGCTCATGGATGAAGCCGCGCTTGTGGGGTTGGAGGCAAAAGAGCGCGCGAAAATTGCCATTCAGGGATCTTCGGAATTCCAACTGGAGCAACCAACGGACAAGCGCGGCAAAACACTGATGTGGACCGAGAAGTATCGCGCTCGCAAATTCACAGATCTTGTCGGTGACGAGCGAACCCATCGCTTGGTTCTTCACTGGTTGAAAAGCTGGGATTCAATCGTGTTTCCAGGGTCGTCTCGACCAAAGGCTAAAGTGCACCGAGAAGACGTGCAATCGGACGAAAAGCGGCACAGGAAAATCCTACTTCTTACAGGCCCGCCAGGTCTGGGGAAAACCACTCTCGCACACGTGTGTGCGAAGCAAGCGGGATACGAGGTTCAAGAAATCAATGCTAGTGACGAGCGAAGTCGCGATGTTGTCCGGGGTCGCATTAGGGACATGGTGGGCACGGAAAACGTCCGAGGCACGGATGTCAGAACTTCTGAAGGCAAGGTTCGAAAGGCTGGTCGCCCCGTTTGTGTGGTCGTCGATGAGGTCGATGGTGTTGTGGGAGGCAATAGTGGAGGTGGAGGCGAAGGCGGCTTCGTCAAAGCCCTCATTGATTTGGTTCTCCTCGACCAAAAGAACTCGAACGCCGTCGTACCTCAAACTTCAGCTCCCTCTTCCAAACGCAAGAAGGGAGATAAGTTCAGGCTGTTGCGTCCCCTGATACTGATCTGCAATGATGTCTATCATCCCTCTTTGCGCCCATTGCGTCAGAGCACGTTCGCAGAGATTGTACATGTTCGGAGGCCGCCTTTGAACATGGTCGTGTCCCGCATGCAGTCTATTTTCGAAAAAGAGGGTGTTCCCTGCGAAAGCGATGGAGTCAGACGCCTGTGCGAGGCCACATGGGGTGTCAGTGGCCGCAAGGAGGTCAACGCAGGAAGTGGAACAGGGGAGGGTGACATTAGGAGCGTCATGGTAGTTGGCGAGTGGGTTGCCGGAAAACTTCGAGCATCCAACAAGGCGATTGTTGCCGACCCCGAGCGCTTGACCCGCCGATGGTTCGAACGAAATGTTTTGAGTGACCTGGCCCACGGCGGCGGGTCTGCAAGAAGCTTGGGAAGGGGCGGTGTGAAGGAGGTTGTTGAGAGAGTTTTTCTCGAAGGAGCAGGATTCCCAAAGAGCTTGTCGCCTCAGGAAACCCGGGCCATGCCCTCAGCAACGGGCACTACAGGAGCTGTAGGAGTAGCAGAAGCTGCCAAGCGTCGAACGATGGACCGGCTGCGGGAGATGATTGACATGAGCGGAGACAGTGATAAAATCATCTCAGGTAAGCATTACTCGGCTCTTCCATGATACCTCTTCTTTGTACTGACACTCCCAGATTGCTTCACCACATATCCTGCCCAACCCTTCCAAGACGACACTTACTTGAGCAAGCCTGTCGCAGCTTACGATTGGCTCTACTTCCACGATGCTCTTTCTTCTGCCGTCCATAGCTCGCAGGAGTGGGAGCTGGCGCCATACCTCTCTCAGTCCGTCCTAGCCTTTCACCAACTTTTCGCATCGCCTGCTAGCGCACGCAAAACGTATGGCGATTCTTCCAATCCCAAAGGCAGAATATATGGGGGTCCTGCCGGACAGGCCGAAGACGACCCTGAAATTTTACCGTTTACCGGACCTTCTGCTTCCTACCAAGCCTCCGAGGCCTTGAAATCGAACAATGCAGCGTTGTCCAGCTTGCAATCATCGCTGAGCCTTCCACTTGCTAGGATATACCGTTCTACGGCGGACGTGGCGACGGAGCTGCTGCCCTACACTCTCCGCATGCTGGCGCCAGAGATCAAACCCGTCATCATCAATTCCGGAAGTACATCATCCAGTAGCAGTACTGGCAAGACGTTCTCTACATCAACAGCAAGCGTACGCAAAGCAAGCGAGAAGGTCCTCGTCGAGCGCTCAGTGAGAGCTATGATGGCGACAGGTGTCCGCTTTGAGAGAACTCGCGTGGAAGTGGAGCAGCGATTTGGTGCGTCGGCGGCTGGCGGCGGCTGGGTCTTTAGAATGGAACCGCCGTTGGATGAGATGGCTTCCTTCAAGACGGGCGGCAAGGCGTTGGAGGGGAGCAAAGAAAGGTTTGCGGTCCGTCAAGTCTTGGAAGGGGAGTGGAAGAAGGAGGAGAAGAGAATGGGAGAGGCAACAAGGGCGAGGAGAGGCGGCGTGGAAGATGTTGCGTTGGAAGTGGAAGAAGATACAGGAGAGGCACACGAAAAGAGGAAGCTGTCTCTCGCGGCGAAAGCGGTGAAAAGGGACTTTTTTGGACGAATCATCATTTCGAAGCCAGATGCATTGGAGAACTCTACAGGTGGTGGGGGAAAAGAGAAAGCCAGACAAGCAGAGAAGGAAGGTGACCAGGGCAGAGTGTGGGTGACTTTCCACGAGGGATATTCAAACGCGGTGAGGAAACCTGTCACAGTCAACGAGTTCATGGCTGGTCTGTAAACGAGTCGATGCCATCGGATGTGGTTGTTACGATATGGATCAATGACTTTAAGCGGATGTCGGTGTGACTTTGCTTGGGTATATTAGGTATCGTTGTGTGCTTGGTCGAGCTCGACAGTCCCAAATTGCCATTCACGTTACTTCTCCGTGACCGCTGGCCCATTCAGAGAGGAAAAAGCTACTACCGATAGGGTGAGTAGTGGATATATTAGGGTACCAAATCCATGAAACAGGGCAGACCTGGCCTGTAATTTTGCTGAGGGCCGGAGAAACCTCCACTCCAAGCCTCATGGGAGACTTCAAACTGGACTTGTTCCTAAGTCCGTCGGCATAATCAACACCACCATCGATAGCAGGACCTGCGCCGTCCTCACGTGAGTCGGCCGCCGGGTAGAGTGCTACTAGCAACCGCTAGACCAGCAGACCAGATAGCTGCCACGCAGCCCAACGGATGCATTCAACGTCGTCGGGTAGCTCCGATGGTGCACAAGTATTTTCGGGACATTTCACCAGGACAATGATCCATCAAGCGAGCCACGACAGGGCCAGGAAAAGTGTAAAGTAGTGGCTTGTCCATTTCGCTGGTGAAGAAGATGGAGTTGTGAAATCGCTGTATGACGTGTACCAAGCCGTCGTTTGTCCAGCAGCGCCAGCGGGCGTCTAGCCGTACCTCTACGCTCGTGGCTCGTGCTCAGAGTCCCCCCGCGCAAGGCCCTCGCCAGTCCCTCGCCAGTGCTGCCACCCCGAGTCTCCTTTGACGAGACCTGGGACCACCACGCTTGAAGACTTTTCTTGCTCTCTACGGCAACGATCACCGGCTCCAACAGAGACTCTCTCTCTCCATCTGTCCAGTTTCCCTGTCCTTGCTGTCCGTGTCCCTGAGCACTCTGCCCTCTGCCCTTCAGCCGCCGTCGGCTCTTGTGCCACACACGTACCGCCACACCAAACACCACCCACCCCACCGCGCGACCATCCTCAACTGACATCCGCGACCCAGCATCCCCTATCGACATCCACCCGGGTACGCCTCACCTCCTCTCGAATTGACCTGCCTCTGACAAGGTAGACAGCGCAAGCAACTTGGCCCTTTCGCCGGAGCCTCCGTCTGCCCACAAACCTCCCGCCGCGGGCTGTCACCTTCACCTACAACTCCCATCGATACCCAGATACCCAGATATCCACCGTATCCCGCCTCTCCGCTACCCGGCAACACACACAAGTCGTCCATCATGGCGGAATTCGTACGTGCCCAGATCTTCGGCACGACGTTTGAGATCACCAGCAGGTACTTGCCAGCCTCCGTCGCAGCAGGTGGCACAATAGCTGATGTGGACATAGATACTCCGATCTGCAACCTGTGGGCATGGGCGCCTTCGGGCTGGTTTGGTGAGACTGGTAGATCCATCGAGGAAGAAACTCGTGCTAATCGTCCTCC
This sequence comes from Aulographum hederae CBS 113979, assembly GCA_010015705.1. Taxonomy (NCBI): domain Eukaryota; kingdom Fungi; phylum Ascomycota; class Dothideomycetes; order Aulographales; family Aulographaceae; genus Aulographum; species Aulographum hederae. Next base: position 308,881 of record ML977137.1, on the reverse strand, counting down.
AGCTCGGCCAAGGATCAACTCACCGGACAGGCCGTGGCCGTCAAGAAGATTATGAAGCCTTTCAGCACGCCGGTCCTGTCCAAGAGGACCTACCGCGAGCTCAAGCTCCTCAAGCACTTGCGCCATGAGAATGTATGGATTACCCCAGTCTGTACGACAGGCCGGTACTCATAGTTTTTAGGTCATCAGCTTGAGTGATATCTTCATCTCCCCGCTGGAAGACATGTACGCTCTCCTCTTCATACATCAGCTATCTCCAACTCACAATGCGACAGCTACTTCGTCACTGAGCTTCTCGGGACCGATCTCCACCGCCTCCTCACTTCCCGTCCCCTTGAGAAGCAGTTCATCCAATACTTCTTGTATCAGATATTGGTGCGTGGCATACCTGATGTTGAGCCAAAGCCCCGCCACTGACATGTGTACAGCGAGGGTTGAAATATGTGCATTCTGCGGGAGTCGTGCATCGGGATCTCAAGCCCAGCAACATCCTGGTCAACGAGAACTGCGACCTAAAGATTTGCGACTTCGGATTGGCCCGCATCCAAGACCCGCAAATGACAGGCTACGTATCCACGCGATACTACAGGGCGCCAGAGATCATGCTCACCTGGCAAAAGTATGATATTGAGGTCGATATCTGGAGCGCCGGCTGCATCTTCGCCGAGATGCTTGAGGGCAAGCCGCTTTTCCCAGGCAAAGATCACGTGAACCAGTTCTCCATTATCACCGAACTTCTTGGCACTCCCCCCGACGATGTCATCCAGACAATCTGCAGCGAGAACGTGAGATGGACTCGAACCCCTTTCTCGTCGCTGGCACTAAATAGAAATAGACTCTCCGGTTTGTGCAGTCACTGCCGAAGCGCGAGCGCCAGCCTTTGACGAACAGGTTCAAGAATGCCGATCCCCAGGGCAAGTACATGTTAGCATTCCTTGTCGTAAAGCTTACTAATGCCTTTGCCCTAGCAATCGATATGCTCGAGAGGATGCTGGTCTTTGACCCCCGGAAACGTATCCGAGCGGGCGAGGCCCTGGCTCACCCATATCTGACCCCCTACCACGACCCGTCGGATGAGCCAGTGGCCGAGGAGAAGTTCGACTGGTCTTTCAACGACGCCGACCTTCCCGTCGACACGTGGAAAATAATGATGTACGAGGAACTCATCGATTTCCAACAAACGTCGCCCGAGTAGCGGGGCCAGAAACTGACCCAAGCGGCAATCTTTGCAGGTATTCTGAGATCCTGGACTACCACAACGTGGACCAAACCCAGGAGGGCGGCAGTGGCACGGAGAACAACGGCAATTGATTTCTCTTCTGATGACCCAGAGGCGTTTGCCTAGCCTAGCCTTGCTATGCATATCTGTGCTGTTGCTGCTCTTTTGGCGTTGTTTGGCGCGTTGCTGGTCAGCCCTCCCTCCCTCTCCGTCTACCCCATTATATCTGATAACCCAAACCCGAAAATCAAAACACCCGTCAATCCCCGAACCCCTCGAGAAGAACTTACATCATGCGACTCTTTCCCTCCTTTGCCCGTTGCTTAGAATGTATTCAATTGGTTGGATTTGATATGGACTCTTTCGGTGGGGGCCTGGCCCGGTGGTGGTGATGGTGGTGATGAAGGGGCTGTTCTCTCGGTCGTGTGTTGTAAATCAGTGGTTGAAAGGGGCTTTGCGAACTGGCTTTCTATTCTCCCCCCATGGTAGCTCCCCCTTTTTCACTCTGTCGCGGCACTATGAAGAGAACGAATTGAACTGATATGGCTCCTCTTGCCCCACTTCCGCCACTTTTTTTTTTTGCATGATGGGGAGTCTATGGAATTGCTGGTAGCTGCCTGCAGCGGGATGGATCGATGGGGTTCAGTGGTGGTTCCGCGGTGATAGACTCTTGCATTTCATATACGAATTGAATGAACCACCTCCCAATTTCAGTTGGGACTTTTCTTTTCGCTTATGACTGTTCCCGTCCTCTCGGTTGCATGGTCACGGTCACGGTCACGGTCACAGTCACGGTGTAGGTGCAGGTTAGACGGTGTGGGAGCTGGACTTGGTGCCTCGGCTCTCTCCTGCTGTTGGAAATTCTCGTCGTTGCCCGGTTCGGAGCATTGCGTGGGCGGAAGTCGAGTCCAGCCAATGAGGATGCGGCCTGTCCGCTTTGGGACGGCGCCAAGCTTTATGCTTCGCGTACCTCATCTCATCGCCATCATTCTACTCCTGCGATCGCTTGAATTTGTGTTTTTGCAATCAGGTCGCTTATATATCTAATTTTAGAAGGGAGTAAGTTCACGGTGCTTTTCTAGGAGGGAATGTGAAGGGGGGAGCTCTTAAAGCACATCTTGTAGACGAGCGAGGTGTTGAGAATTGGTGTCAGTGAGCTCACACGATACGGCTCGAGGTAACAAAAGAAGCTTCGGTGCAATTGAATGAGCTTAAGCTGTGTCACGTGTTACCACAATAGCTCAGGGGCAGTGGGTGGTGGTGAAAGGTATCTACCTAGGTATGCACGTTGCATCTTTCAGCTCAACACTTCCCCAAGTTCAGTATGTCCTTCACTTTGCGGATATCGCTCGAGGCACGGCGAGCTTGTTGAAGGTTTCAAGGTGCCTACCTAGAAGCAGCTCTGAAGCTCGCAGCAACCTATTGCATGGGTTTGGGACGGGAAGCTAGCAAAGTGGGTCCATACCTGATTCTTCTGGGACGGCCATCACATGGAACCTCGACCTGCTGGATATGGAAAAAAACAGAGTGCGGCAAACGGTACAAGAAGATCAGTCCATTTGTGCATCCGAAATCGGCTCGATATAGTGAGAGTAGGTACCGTTTTCGGAGGTGTGTATATACCGACAGAAGTTGCTCATCGAGAAGGAACACGAGTGTCCATGTGGGATGAATGCTAGTACAGATGGAAGTTCCCTCAAAGGCAACGGCCAGCACCTCTTCTGCTTTAAATCAGTCTGTTTATATGTCGCCGACTGGCTAACATTAGCAAGATCGAGTGTGTGCAGCGCAGTTAGACTTCCAAGGTCGACGGCTGAGGAGAAGGAGTGGGACAAAGCTGAGTGTTTTAGGCCTCCCATCAAGACCATGTCACAGCGGTCTGTCCCCCTTTAAGATGTTAAAGTATCGTAACATGCTGCCTCCAGCAGGATCGAGTGTAGCAATGCGCGAGCTGGTTTCCGAAAGCTGTTCTGTCAAATTGGGGAGTAAAAGTGGAAGTTGACCCAATGCCCTGGGCCTCCCACAACAGCCAACCTGCGGCGGCTTGTCTGTATGCGGCTTGCTTAGATGTTCGCAATCTGCTGTCACGAGCAAGATCGATTGGAATGATGCGCGAATTGGTTTCGGAAAGCTGTGCTGTAAATTTGGGAGTGGAAGTTGAAGGTTGACCTCAGCGCATTGGACCTCCCCGAACAACCTGAGCCAACCCGCAGCGGTCTGTCTCCATGTGGTTTGTTTAGTTGGTCGCATAATGCTATCATGAGCAAGATCGAGTGTAGTAATGCACGGGTTGGCTTCCGAGAGCTGTGTTCCAGAGAAGGAGGAGGTCGAAGGTTGAGTGCTTTGGACCTCCCACTAGAACAATCCCGCAGCATGGACTGTCTCAACTTGTTGTTTTCATAATCAGCCACCATCAGCAAGTTCGACTCTATTGATGCGCAGTTAAATTGCCGGAAACTTTGTTATAGGGAAAGAATAAGTGTGGAGGTTGAATGGTTTGAACCTCCCTTTTCAGCCATTCCCCAACATCCATATCTTGGAATCCTGCTTGCTTGGATCCTTCTGAATGACACTCTTCAGCAGGGTCCAGCATTTGAAATGCAATCCACATGTGACTGCGGAGAATTGCATCATGGAAGTGAGAACAAATGTGGAGATTGAGCGTTGAGCGCTTGGGACGTCCCCGTTGGAACGGTCTGTCAACCGTAACCACTCTTTTGCCGGTTCATACGGCTGAACCCAGCGCAGAACACCACCAGCACTTGTATACAGCAGATGTACAGTTGGGTTCTCTCGATCACAAGAGACATGGACGCAGAGGCTGGTTCTTGCTGCTGTTTACCCCATTTTGTCATTTCGCTTAGATGCAGTTTCGTAGTGAGACAAGCAGCAGCTGCAAAGTCTTGTGGAAGATAGAAGGGACTGTTTCTTGGCTTGAAACAATAGGTGTTGCAAGCTACGGCCCGCTTCCTCTAAGGGGACAAAAGTAGGCGAACGCAGTGTGTAAATGAAGCTGTCAAACTCGTGGGAGGTTTGAATAGCGCAACCGCTATCGTCCATGTGGCAGAGGAGGGATTAATCCGTATAGAGCAAGTAGAGAAAAGCTCTTCGGCTGATCTACATGGTCCTACTTCAACGTGCTATAGAGTAGTCATATCAGTGGAAGTACAGTTGGGAGGCACATTGTATGAATGTAGCCCTGTCGAATTTGCTTCGAGTAGCTTCAATGTTCATACAGCTCGCAAGCAGAGCCTACCTACCTAGGTAGTGCTACAAAAGTAACTCACATGTCCGCGTTTCTTCGAGACATTCGAAAGCGTCTGGAATGCCGGGTAGAGCCTGGAGAGCGCAAGTAGCCGCTGCACAAGTGATGATCCGCCGAGAGATAGCTACGTTCAAGAGCTCACTGGCCGTCTGGAGGGAAAGGAGTGTCTCTGGTGTCTCTGGTGTGCTCTTGTCGGCTCTCTGGCTTTGCTTGCTCGAGCGTCGGCCGTCTGCACTGCGTCTGCCCAGCCACGACGGCAACTGCGGCCGCCAATTCATCCATCGCTTCAGGTGTCGAGCCCCCTCCCGATCACCTCCATCTCTGCTCCGCGACAAGCAACAGCCGGACTGCTTCCATCAGCTCTCGCATCGCCAACTCCAGCACTCAATTGTACCGTCAGCCACAGCTCGACCTGTCCGCTGCGCAGTGCACCCAGCACCCCCGGAGCCTGTAATCGTCGGCCCTGGGCGAGCAGATCTGTTGGTGCACAGACACCCATCCACGCGAATCGGGGCCCGTCGCCAGCACCTCCAACGTCTTCCATCATAGCAATCCACACCAACCTCACCTCACCTCACCACCGCACCATTCCCGCAGTCCACTCCGTACCTCTCCCGCTCTCCTCGCCATCCCGGCCTCTTAGGGCCTGTCCTCTCCGCGCTCAACAGAAACCACCGCTCCCCTCTCTCGGCCTGTTCCAGCACCTGCAACAACAGCTTCCCGGCCTTTCCCACCACCCAATACTCGGCGGTCTCGCTTTCCACTGCGTCGCTGAGCTTGCAGCGGCGCTTTCAAGTAATGGGCATGTGTATGAGCACGCCCAACGACGATCAGGAGCAGAAGAAGCGCAGCCAGGCGATTGACCGAAAGCTCGAGGAAGACTCGCGGAGGCTACGGCGAGAATGCAAGATTCTCCTACTCGGTACGTTTTTGCGCAATTCAAACTTCATGTATATGTAGTGCTGACGCTTTGTGAACCGTATAGGCTCCGGTGAGAGCGGCAAGTCGACCATCGTGAAGCAGATGAAGATTATACACCAGAATGGCTATACCAACGAAGAGCTGTCCATGTACCGGCTCACCATATACAAGAATGTCATCGACTGCGCAAAGTCTCTCATTGGAGCAATGCGACAATTTGAGATCGAGCCCATAACCGAGGCGAACAAGGAGTATTCCGTCTACATCAGCGAGTACACGGTCGACCCCGACCCAGAAAAACCGCTTGAATACAAAGTTGGGCAGGCTGTCGCATCCCTTTGGCGAGATCCGTGTATACCAAAGGTTATGGAGCACTCGAGCGAATTCTACCTGATGGACTCGGCGCCATAGTAAGCTCTTTCGCTCCTGCCCGTCTGCCCCAGCCACTCTGTCTCACCATACACGCAGTTTTTTCGACGAAGTCAGACGGATTGCCGCACCCGACTACACGCCCCTTGAGGCAGACGTGCTACGAGCGCGAACAAAAACAACCGGTATCTATGAGACGCGCTTTACAATGGGCCAATTGAGTATACAGTAGGTGCTTGGTATCACGTGATGTGACTCGGAAAACTGATGCAATATTAGCATGTTCGATGTCGGTGGACAACGGAGCGAGCGGAAGAAATGGATTCATTGTTTCGAAAATGTCACTTCCATTATCTTTTGTGTTGCACTCAGCGAATACGATCAAGTTTTGCTTGAGGAGAGCAGTCAGGTGCGTACAGCCCTTGCAACAGCGCTTTTCCAACATACTGACGCCAGAAAGAACCGCATGATGGAGAGCTTGGTACTCTTCGATTCCGTTGTCAACTCGCGATGGTTCATGCGAACGAGTATCATCCTCTTCCTCAATAAGGTCGATCTTTTCAAACAAAAGCTGGGGAAATCACCACTGGGAAACTACTTCCCCGATTATTCTGGCGGAAATGACGTCAACAGAGCCGCAAAGTACTTGCTCTGGCGATTCAACTCGGTCAATCGAGCACATCTGAACCTTTATCCTCAGTACGTTATCCCTTTTCTCTATCACGATGCCGGTGTTGGAAATCAGGTGATTGTGGGCATCATGAAATATGACTGGGATGCTGACTGCGCGAAATAGTCTCACGCAAGCTACCGATACTTCGAACATCCGTCTCGTCTTCGCTGCAGTCAAGGAGACGATCCTTCAAAACGCGCTCAAGGACTCGGGAATCTTATAGTCAACGAACGATGACACAATGAAGAAGAGAAAAGCACAACAGGAGCTATCCACCCGCCATAAACACAACGACACACCCTCATCTACTCATACCATACTCATGCAACCCGCGCCTTTCCTATTTACGAACCACCACCCCGGTCCCCATTATTGTCTAATGGATTAATCGAACGGGACATTCCACCTCTCCTCGACCATCCTGGCGAATTCTCCACTAGCATTGGTGTTCCTGGCGTTTTACCTCGATTTTCCTTTTGATGTTTTATTTCCGGATGAAAGGGTGTTTTGAGGGAGGAGGGGGCGATCGGTTAAGGGATTATGGTTCGGACAACACCACACGAAACTCTCTAAGCTTGGGGAGGGGTAACAGGGACCACCTCCACATATTCAATGTTGACGCTTACAGCCTGTTTTCTTTTGACATCATTCTACCTTTCTATTCAGGAACCCGTCGGCTGCTGTTGTTGTCGTTTGTCGATGAGCCGGAGATGCGGGTTCTTGTTGTTCTACCTTGAGAGAAAAGTGCTTTTGAGCGGTGGTTGTTTAATTTTCATTTCGCCGAGTACCTCTTTTGCACGACGTGTGTCTCTTACAGCACCCTCAATACCGCTTCAGTACCACTGCTACAGCTTTTTTGGCCCATACGTCAGGTTGGGACTTGCACATGGACATTTTCTTGGCTCATGTTGTGTTGTGTTTTGTGGCCGTTATCTTCGGTTTGTCGCTGTTTCATATAATCAGACCTTCACTCTCCGCCACCAACCGATGGAATGGACCACTGGAACATCCCCTACTAGCGGATTTTCCGTGCTCCACTTCATGTTTGTCCCTCCCCTTTTTCACTTGTCCTATCTGTACGCTACCCCACCAAATACTCAAGTGCCATTCAACTCCCCGAATTCCCTACTTGCTTGCCTCTTCTCCTTACTTTGGCTGAATGTCTGCAGCGCGGCCAGGCTTGTGATTCACACAGATTTCCTTTGATATGGAACGATTGAGGTGGGCGCGAAATTGGTGGGGGAAACCCAACGGCACCGAATGTATGTACGCGGAGAGTTGAATGTAGGTATATCAGCAGTGTTACCTTTGCAGTGAGTTGAGTATAGACTTGCTCGGATGAGAAGACTTCGTTGCTGCAAGAATAACGCTGTCTGGGACAAGTTTCATTGCTTTGTGGATACGGCGCTGGAATAATGTTGCAGCTTTTCATGTTGGTAAAGAGCTCCGGGATTGGAGGGATCGGAGAATTCTGAGCTGGATTCCTCTTTTTCCGCAATCTGTTGCATCCAAGCTCGGCTTTTTTGATCTCAAGTCTATTCATGTACTCATTTCTGCCCGTCCAACCACTTATCCGATCGTTGGATTGCACAACTTGCCCCACCACAGACTGAAAAGAAATTTTGGAGACGCAAATGGACACTGTTTAAGGGGAAAGGGGAGGAAATGATCATATACGGAGAATTCATCTGAAGTTTTAAGGTTCGAGAACTCCTGAAAGATTCGCATGGTTGGAATTGAGTGTATTCCAGATGCACCTTGACTGAATTGAAAGGAGTTTGCCATGCGCGATCTGTGCAAGCGCAATTATCAATTTAACAGTGTTTGGGAATACGTTGTGGTTGTGATTGTGGTCATGAAAGGTGAGTTGACGAAGGTTTTGATTGCCTGTAAGAACAATTACTAATTTAATCTGAGTTGTCCATTTTCACTGAAATCAGCACAAGAATTTATGGCCAAACTCTTAATCGAGGTGAGTTTGATCAGTATAAGACATAATTATAGCCAATGTTGACACCATGAGACCAGGCTCCACACGCTGAGGAATATTCATATCTCATTTTAATGGAGTGGGGACTCCATGGCGCAATCATACGTGATTAACTTTGGACGTCAGGAGCTTTTTGCACATTAACCTCAGTCCCCAGGCTGCTCTGGTACTGACAAGTCCTATCCCGAAAATGGACAGACAAGGAACATAGCAAGCAAAAGCTTGGCTTAATGATGATCACTCCGATGTATGGAGATTCCGCAATTCTGGTTGCACCAACCTATAAAGACCTCCCTCACTCAACCTCAATTTCTCTTACCAAAAAAAAGCCCATCAACTTCTCAGCCATGTATGTTGCTCCGGCCTGCCTGTCCCCCTCTGCCGTACTACAGTGCTTGAGCTTCACCTCAAAACACTTTCGAAAATGATTATCGTCACCATTGAGCGAAGACGAGGGCTTTGACAGCTAACGTTGATACCAGTCTTCATCACAAAGTGAATTAACAGCCTTCTGCATCTCGGAAGTGATACAAATCCTCATCACCAATTTCAATCGATGAAATCTCAACCGCAGGGAACAGTGACAAAGATTGACCTGCTCTACATATACTCCGTTCCGTAACTTGGATGGATTTCATGGTCTGTTCCATTTCTATCTTAGCAGACGAATTCAGGAATTCGTGTGAGAGGGATGGATCACAGCCATCCAAGCTCACTAAGTTGTCAACAGTAGAGCAAACGGGTGAGCGAAGAACAGCACCTTACGGGACTTCTTAGTAACGTCAAGCAATGTGCCTTCAAATGCCAACGTGGCAGTTCTCAGCCAGACCACCGTCAAAACTCGGAGAATAGGTGCATTCACACGGTAACTAGATCTTGCAGCACGTCGAAACACGTTCTGCATTTTGTTGAGAGAAGACCACGTAATGATACGTTGTCACGTTGACATCATGTCGTGCGGCAAGGCAAAGTCAACCTCAAACATACATATGTACATACATACATAGCTACCGCACGCAGCTGCGTCTGGCACGCGATATACGTAGCTCAGCTCAGCTCAGCTCAGCAAGGCGGTCGGAATAGCCTTATCGGCATCTACCAACGCCGATGGGGATGGGGGAACCTGGGAGCTTCCCCGACCTCCGATCCGCCATGGACCATTTCTTCTCTCGACCCGGTTGTTGGAGAGATTATTCGCAAACGGCTGGCGCGTGCGCAGAAGAAAGGGCAGAAGAACTTTCTCTCTCGCCTTGAGAGAAGCCTATTTCTCATGGGTTCCGGGCTCGCGGGTAGAGATCGAGATGAGCGTGTCCGATCCGCAATGCGGTTTCTGTTCCCTTAGGTCGGTCGCCTCGAAGCGCGTCATCGCCGGGCTTGTACGACACCCTTTCTTGGACCAACATCTAGCTCGTGAAAAAAGGCGTCTGGCGTGGACTACACGGCGGTATTCCCTTGAACAGAGAGACAAACAACACGGCGACCCCACAATGGAGTGATGCACATTCTTTGATTTGAGTCGGCGACCTGGTCGTCGGTTCTTATGGGGTTCCGGAAGGAAGACAGGACCAAAGGTTTATGTGTTGGAATGTGGATTTTCCCTTCCATCAGCCCTTCCATTCCTCAGTTATCTGGTAGACGGGCCAAGGGCTCGAGGGCTGTTGGTGGCGGAGTTGACGATTTTACCCTTGCGTGTTCGGTACAACATGGCTTTCCACGCCCGGCAACCGGGTCGAAAGGGCTGGAGAGTTGGTTGCGCAGGAATTGGTCTCGTGCTACTCTCGGAGAGCCGGACTGTCGGGAGCCTAGATGCCCCAGGCTGTTTGAGTGAGTAATTTGTAGGCAGGATGGACTGGACTTGGACTAGTCTTCTGCTGATATTGTCGAGACTTGAGATATTATCGTCCATCATGAGGGAGGGAGAGGATATGGCCTGATTGGTCTCTGTTTTGAGCATTGAGACGCCAAATGAGAAAGTGAAGCCTGAAGAAGAATGATTTCTGTCTCCAGCAATGACAACATTGACAGTACATACACTTGACGAAAAGATGAAGGTCACGGAGAATGCTTGAGCTGCTATTGGAGGAGATGGTCGCTTACAGCGTGGGATGTGGCTCAGCTCAGCCACACACATAGCCACAGTGTGATATGCCAAGACAAGACATCTGCAACTCTCAATCAACCTCATCAACAGATCCAACGAGTTGATCCGAAATCGGAGTGTCAAACAGTCAATTCGCCGAGAGATTGAAATGGATTCCCTGCAGGCGCATTCTGCGTGTTCGGAACGGTGAAGAAACCAAAGCATAAGTCCAAAGGCGCATGTGGATGTCGAGGTGCGGGAGAAGAGGAAATTCGCCGACAAGGCAAAGCAAAACAGCTGAACAACGCACAATGGATGCATGGGGGGGCGTCAGTCTGCATAAAGAGTCATCCGGGTTGTCGATGAGAAGGCCATCAGCCAGGGTATGCCCGATGGTTGAGAGGACGGTGACCACCATGGTTGCTGGCACGAGAAAGGAGCTGTGGGAACGGGAGAAAAATGACATCAACAGCCAGTGAATCGAGGAGACGGACAGGCACAGCAGTTCATACAATACCAACGCCTGCAGGTTTCAGCTGTTGGGCGGCGGCAAAAATCCAACTCCATGGAGAGCACTTCTGCAGCCTGCCGTGAAGGATCACTTAACAGCCAACAGCAGCCTGCATGTGCGGATGAAAATTTTCAACCACGAATCCACCACCTCAAGCCGGCCAATTTGGACCAAACAAGCCCGAGTCTGAAAGCGCGGTGCAGCTGCTGATGAAAACACGCATGAAGCGCCTTGCGGGATACAGCCAGCAGGCCCAGCACACCCAGACGACGATACAACGATATGGAGCGGCGAAGATGCTGGTGGCGAGCGGCCGCAACTGGCGGACACGACAGCTGAGCGGCATGGATGGCAGAGGAAGAAGGTCCATACGAATGGCCATGCCATGAGCCTTGGAGCACAGTGGGGTCGCAGTCGCATCCATAAGTCTTCCTTCAAAGCAGCGGTGGCCGTACAGATGCACTCACCAACTGCGCTTGTCGCCAGAGGAGTCGAGGATTCGATGTTGGGCGCGGCGCATACTCTCTACTGTACAGTATTTGCCGTGCTACCTCAGCACTTGGCTGTCGCGATGCCAGTGGATCTGGGATTCTGGGATCAGCGTGTTCCATGCAATCCAATGCCACTCGTCGCGCGGCTCGCTGGAGAGCGGTGGAGGCGATCATCGCCTGTCAACTCAAGAAGGGTAAACGAGTCCTCACGGCTCAGCACAGTGCGTTCAGGAGTCGGGACTCAGGAGAAATGCGGCTCGGCGACGGAGCGTAAGTTTGGCAATAAAGTTGCCATAGTAAATACTGGACTCCAGTCGCCAGGAGGAGGAGTTTGCGGGCTTCAAGTTCAACCTTGGCCTTTTCTCTACTTTGACCCATGATTTGCGCGGAGCAGCGTCTGGTCCCGCCGCCTCTGCGATTGACGACGGCCCCGGCGGAAGCGGTGCCTGCATGAGTGGCTGCAGACTGGCAGAGGCACTTTGATCTGATCGCCCTCGTGGCTGCGCTGCCTCCCAAACAGGCTGGACGGCGTGGTGGTCTCGCACGCTTTGGGACGCAATAATGGTAGAGGCGGCCTTGGATCGGCACAGCCGCAAAAGCCACCTCCCGGAAGCATCCACGGCGGGAAACGCCTTGTCCCTCTAAGAATACCGATCAATGCGCGTCTGCAAGGAAATCCGCTCTGTCGGTGCCTGTGGAGTTGACGACTGTGGACGGTGGACTGTGGACTGTGGACTGTGGACCTGCTGTGGACTGTCACGACTGCTGTGGTCACTGGTGGTGTTGTTCTTGCTGCCCTGGAACTCCTGGCTCCAGCATATCCATCTCCATCGTCGTCCAAGACGCACCCTGGATACGATCTACTGCCCATCCAGCATCTCCATTGGCCTTCAGCCGAGCTGAGCAACGGCACTGGCGACAAGGCCCTCACGGCGGCAGCAAGGGAGGCCATTGCCCGGCCTCATCTTGACTTGCTTCTCGCCGTTGTGTAATCTCTGACTGTTTGCTGGGGGCCCGCCAGACGCAGACACGCCCACGCAGAGGCATTCAGGGCCGCTTCAGCACTACTGAGGAGAGGGAGGAAGAAGGGAGTCGGTCTCTGCTGAGAACCTGAAGCCAGCAACTGGGAGAGGCCGACTCCGACCTGCCCTGTCCACGGCGTCGACGAGCGCCGGCGCAGTCCCACGTCATCTTGCCGGCGAAGCCTGATGAAGCGGTGCCAACGACTGATGACTGACGAGAGCCTTGATGCGGGCTGTGAGGAACTGAGGATCCTCACATCCTCAAGGCTCACAGACGCGCGCAGACATGCTGTTGGCGCCTCCTGGCCTCTTATAGACATTTCTCGAAGCGCGTCCGTCGGCCTCCACCCGCAAAAATAGACGGATCAAGCCATCCGACCTTCCCCCCTCCCTTCCTCGCAGCTCAAGCTGCCAATGGATCCGCGCCATCGGACTGTCGTCCCCGCCATGAGGATTGATGAGAGAATCGGCCTCCGGGCCCAAAGGTGAGGCGGAGCCATCCGCGCAGCATTGGTCGCCCAGTCGTGTCCAAGAGTCCACACAAGCTGCTTTGCTCCCATCTTGCAAGCTGAATGGGCGCATCATAAGCATTTCTGCACGCATGCAGCATCGGCGTCGACATCTCCTCCCCCAGGACCCAGCACTTCCCACGGTGCCCTGCCGCTTACGTCCAACGGTCCAAGTACCTATATCATCTTCCACCGCCCGGGTGTGTCTTGCAAAGTGCTTTGCCTCCTCCTACGCCCTACACCACACCCTTACGCTCGCTTCCAGCTGTCATTGCCCCAATTCCTCCTCCTCTCCGTCTGCTAGCCTCCGCCGTAGCCTGGACGACTCCAAGTCTTGCTTTCTGTCTTTCCCTCCAGCTTTTCGGACGCTGCGCTCATTTCCCGGAACGCCCCCGGATTGTGATTCAGAGCTTAGGCCTCGACCAGCAAGCATTCCTGGATCCCACCACCCGCAAACCCTCTTCAAGCTTCCGGGTTCCAGGTACTTTTCTTCAACGACACGACACTCCGGTCCGCTTGGACCTCGTTCTTGTCGTGTGGTACCTGTTCGTCCCAGGCCTCTGGGAGGGAGCCGTTCGGCCTCACGGCAGCTAAACTACGCAGAATCTAGTAGCTAGGGCCATATCACTCAGCTGAGCCGGGCCTTGAAGCCACCGGGAGAGCCTCACGTCACGGCCTCGTTGGACTCCCTACTCCCGCCGTACCGACTCTACCGAGTGGTAAATCGCGTTGGGAACCTGGGACGCGCACCATCTCTTCGTAGTCGTCCGCCTGTTCTGCTCAGATCAGCTCTTCGCTTGCGGCGACGCTTTGGAAACCCAGTATAACCCATTCAAATGTATGTGAGCCCCAATCCCAAGACAATGACTCTTCAGGCACACCAAAGTCGGCGGGCGATGTGTTCACCTTGCTTTCCTCATAGCCCTAGCACCATCAGCTATTCTCTCTTCTCCCATTCGACTTCGCCATGAAGTGCTTCTGCACCATCCCGTTGCGCTCACCGTTGACGACCGCCAGTAATCCTAATCTTCGCCATTCACCATCTGAGACTACGGTGATCACGGCTCCCTCAGCCCTATCAAGCGAGAAGACCGCATCTCGCCAGCCCCAGGCTTCTTTTGCAATTGACACAGCTCCTGTCTGATGTACGTATGCGACACTTTCTAATGAGAGTCTTGCTTCTCATTCCTCTCCACAGGCGACAGCACCGAATCGTGGAGCATTTTCCCCAAGAGTTGTGTCGGGTTCCCGAAACAATTGGCCATACCGCGAGACTGAACCGAATGCTGGCTGGGACCCGTAGTCTTGGTTCACTCATTCAAAGACCCTGCAATCTCTCACTACAGTTCAGTTCACATGAGTCTCAAGCCTGAGAACTCTTTGCCAATAAAGGCAGACCAGTGTTGGGGTTTCGTGCTTGATCTATAAGTGCCAGGGACGACAGGCGATTCACTTACCACCCGCGACTTGAGCGAGACTACAAGGAAGTTGACTGAGCTTGACTGAACATCTCCAAGCCTTGCGGTAACCCTCATTGGTGTGGGTGCCGACTCGAACAAGTCATTTTTTATCGCTCCGCGACCGACTTCTTCGACACGCCTTGATCCTTGATTTCGCCCCGAGTACGCTGAACACCGTCAAGCTGGCCCGTAACGGCCTCCCATGTGTCAAGGTGAGGCTCCGGTCTGCATCATACTCGTGTACCTTGTTCAGCCTTCCCCCTGCTGCCTAACGTCGAGTCATTCATTTGTTTCGAGAGAGAGAGAAAAGGCCGCTAACAACGAGCACAGGCTGAGCACTGCCTCGAGGCACCCTTCATAGTCGGCGAGGACGGCGATTCCACAGAGCCAGTGTGGTTGCAACACAGCGAAAAAGGTCGCGACAGCGGTCTGAAGACCGCTGATATTTCGGCAGCATTCCTGTCCATGTCGGGTTACGACAAGACACAGGAAAATGTGTATGGTGAGCACATCTCCCACCTCTCATATGACTGTACCGTCAAGGGCGCTGTGATCGCAAGACTATTGAAGCGACGTTCACGTGAGTTCTAGGAACGATAGGCTGACACCCCCCCAAAAGATTACGCAGCCACACGACCGAACCAAGATGCGAGCTATGCTGCTTTTGCACAGCCTACCTTTGCCTCACAGTACCCAAGTACCCAGGTGGGGGAGCCGTATGCCCTCCAGGCAGGTGGACAAATGCCTTACCTACCTCCCACACTCTCGTACTCTGCGCGTGACCCTGCCTTTCAGACCCAATTCGCTCCATTTAATGATGCAGGACCTCGTCACAACCCGGAAATAATCTCATACACGAAAAAGGGCTCGCATGGATCAAAGCTTCACGTCAACCTCCGATCAACCTATGAAATCGACGCTCAAATACCCTTCTTCTTCATCATGTTCGGCAAGAGCAAGTGCAGCGCCGTTCTGACCAAGACGGGCTCGGAAACGCCATACTACCAGTATGCCCTCGCCAGCGACATTCCCGCCTTTGAGGCGACTGGTTGGTCCGACAGCCAGGTCCCCCTTTACGTGCATATGGAGGACGACTCGGGCCAAAGCTTAGGTATTGTCGAAGTTGGCGACTTTTCCTACTCCGACGAGCCCTACAGGCAGACGCAAGATGCATCTCGAAAGCGAAAGTACAACACGGAGAATCCAGACTACCTACGATCGCCACCCACGAAGCGTGTCGCGAGCGCCAGCGGCAGTGGCTCTCTCACTGGAGGCATGGGAAGCTCCTCGAGCATGTATCAACGACCAGGCTCTTCATCTTCATACCTTCGAAATCCGTCCCACGACCCGTACAATCTCGGTGGCGGCTATGCCGAGATTCAGAAACGCCCTCAGGCATACACGATGCCACAGACTCCCGTCCAATATGCCATGAAGGCTCCGTCCCCCAGCATGTCGACGTACGGCTTGTATCCTCAGGCGGGACCTTCTCTCCGAAGCCCAGCGCTTTCTCCAGCAAAGGCGAGGTCGGCGATGGGGATGCCCTCTCCCGCGATCGTCAACCCTCCTCTCGTACGCACCACTCAACTCCAGACTCCTCCAACAGCAGCAAGAACTCAGGGTAGGTTGTCCCAGTCTGATTTGCTTCACCCGTCATTTGCTCGCACTGCGAGTGAGCAGCATGTGCCAACCGCGACGCCAGGTGCCGGTGCTTCGTCGTTCAATCCGTACTCGATGTACCCCAACTCGAAAGCGATTCTCAAGATCGAGGGCGACCTGGACAGCATGGCCCGAGACTGGAGTCGGGAAGAGTGGGCGGCGAAGCGTCGTCTCGTCCAGTTCCGCCGCTCCCAGAAGGGGGGCACCGTGACGACCACGTTCAAGCCGGTGACTCCAGAGGAACGAACACCCAACAGCATCTGCATCAGCTGCATCAGGTGGGAAGATCGCGGAGAGATGTACGTTACCAGCGTGGACACGATCCACCTGCTCGAGTCGCTCATCGGGGTGCGTTTCACGGTGGAGGAGAAGAACCGGATCCGGCGCAACCTGGAGGGGTTCCGGCCTCAGACCGTGTCCAAGACCAAGCCCGACAGCGAGGAGTTCTTCAAGGTGATCATGGGATTCCCCAACCCGAAGCCCCGGAACATCGAGAAGGACGTCAAGGTGTTTCCCTGGAAGATACTGGCTCATGCGCTGAAGAAGATTGTGGGCAAATATGTGGGTCACCGTGTCACAGTTATGAACATCGAACAATGAGCTAATCTACTTTTCCAGTCTGCGAGCTACTCGTCGACGGCCAGCGCCATCCCTACGCCCGTCACCAATGGCTACGGCAGCGGCGGGCCGTCTGAAGCAGGGACCGAGCAGCATCTCACAGCGTCGCCGCGCTCAGCGACGAGCTCAGCAGCGTCCAACGCGTACGCGTCCGGCATGACCTCGACGGCCCTGTCGCCCTCGCTCCCTGGCTTGCTGAGCCTGGACGTATCAGCAGGCAGCGCTCACATCCGGGGCTCAGGCATGTCCCACGTCGGGGTGGGCGTGGGCGTGGGCGTGGGCGTGGGCGGGCAAGGCCTTGGTCAGTGGCATGCGGTGCAGCAGCGGCCCGCCATGCAGCAGCAGCAGCAGTATGCGACCTCGATGGCGGCCGACAGTGGTGTAGGGCGGTCATCCTGGGACTACTCTAGCTATGTCGACGCCAGCTCCTACACCGCGACGCCCGGCAGCGCGCAGGTACCGCAGTACTACCAGGGCGAGACTGGACTGTCGAGGGAGACCATGCCCGACACGGATGCCTATCAGCAGTACGGCGGTCATCGGTCCCAGGCCTGAGCGAGGGGAGGGTGGGTGAGCGCTGGAGAGGTGGTGTGCGAGGGGTGGTGAAGAGTGTGGTGACTGTGGGTGACTGTGGTGAGGTGTGGATGAAGAGAGGGAGAGACGTCGGCGCGTGATCGCTTACGGCCGCCGCCAAGACGGTTTGCTTCCATCCCTGCGCCGGATCCTGGGCCCCGACCTCCGACTCTCCGAACATGGCCTTTGCTCCCACACCTCGCACACCAACCACAACCACCGCAACCACCACCACCCCCCCTCCCCACACCATCTTGCGCCTGCTATAATACCGGCCGCGCCCATATTCGGGGACGATTCTCCTTGTCTCCATCCATCTTCCGTGCGTGTCATCTGCCCATCTGCCTTGGTCCCGTTTCAGAAGCGCGTACCCACCTATGCCCTTCTCGGGGCGACTCACGAGGCCCATTCAGATGACCTAGCCAGTCGGTCCCAGCAATCCAACTACAACCACCACACGGCCACCCTTGCACAATATCCCCATATCCTGGAGTATCGCAATCTTGGAACTGTGCCCTCGAGCTCGACTTAATTCCACAGCGTCTGCATCGCCCTCTGCCCATCCTGTCGGCGATTTCTCTCCCATTCTGCCGCATCTCGCAGCCCCCCTGTAGTACTACCACCCCCGTTTTCATCTCCCCATCTCACTTTTTCCGATTGTTTCCCCTTTTCTAATTTGCACACATCGGAATTCTTGCTTTCCATCTGCACATCAGCCTGTTCGGTTTTGGTTCGGCTTGGCTTTCTCCATTTCCATATTCACATCACCCCTGCATACATTATACAGCATTACTATCATAGCCCACGGCGTACGAGAGAATAGGAAGTCTGGTCTGTTGGTGGGTCGGTGATGTTCATCTTCCAAAGTACGGTTGGTCGGCGGGCGTGCCGGACCTGAAATGGAATCGGTAGGATGGACTTCAATACGGGGGATCCGACTCGCGATGGACTGGATTGGACTGGCATCGGTGCATATAGCATGACAACGGCGCATTTCGGACGGGACGGTTGGCATTTGTTTTTCTTCGCTCAGGGTCATGGCGAGTTACTACATACCCCAGTTCCTTCAATGTTTTTCTCTAGACTCTTCACATTTCACGGCTTGCGCATTTCGGTTTTCGATTCATAGCTTTCGCTTCTTGTCGCTCTGCTCGGCCTATGTTTGGATCCGAGATGGTTGCGTGTAATACTTAATACTTTTTTATTTCCTCTTCATTACTTATTTGCTGTCCTTGCTATCTGTTTCCATGTCTTTCATTTTCCGGGGTTGCAACAACATATCTTAGCGAGCGCGTATGGTGTTTCTCTTTTGCTGAAGGTGGCACATGGGGAACTGGCGAATCGCAGTTGCAGACTGCATGGGTTTCGATCCGTCATGGCGCTTCGTAGGATCTTCTTATAGAACAATATGTACCTAATCGGTAACCCGGAAACGGACTGTGGGGTGGGTGGTGGATATACCAATTCGGGCCTTGCTAGGTCGGCGGCTGGGCGGAGTAGTTGCTTGATTTCAATACAATCTCCTTGCGAATATCTACGATGACTTAAGATGAATGGATGTGACAAAGATATCATGATGGCTGTTGCTCTGTGGACGCTGGTTGGTGCCTCAATATTTTCGCGTGGCCATTCTCTCCCACGAGGTAGTCTCCAATTAGACACCCTTGAGATATGCCATATCTTATTTCTAGATCTATGACCTACCGCTCAATACACAGAGAAACCCTTTTCCCTCTCCCCTTTCCAAACAACAGTTGCACTGATCAGCCTCGCTATCACCCGTCACGTGATCACGCGACATGCCCCTAGGTAGAAATCCCAGACACTACGGTGAGCGGAAATAGGCATGCAGATCCTATCAAGGCAGCGACCCACAAAACGACGGAGTCACTTCGAGTCATTCATCCTGCAGCCTAAGTTTGAAGTTCACGCCGCGCGATTCCTAATTCTTTCACCGTAATGAGAAGGCAACGAGATCGAGCGAGCAGATGGGGCGACGTGTAGGCGGGAGTTGCGGGATTTGGAATCATGAATTGAAGACATGTGAGCTTCAAGCTTGTAGGCAGACACGCAGTTGCATGTAAAGAGAGAAGGGGAAGTAAAATCGGCAACATGGCACGCGTCCAATAGCTAGAAGAGCTTCACTGGCGACTTGGGGTATCATACTATACGAACCTGGAAACCAGGCATACTCCATGCTTCAATTCCGGGACAAACTACCTCCTCTTCCTCTTCGGCTCCTTCGCCTTGCCCGTCCCCCTGCGCCAATTCCTGCCCCTCCGCACCGGCGCCGCCGGAGCCTCCGACGCCCCGCCCGTCGTAGCAACACTCTCATTATCGCCCGTCTCATCACCCTCGTCCTCGTCATCATCATCGTCAGCGACGGCAGGCGTACTCGCGGCGGATTCAGCCTTGCTGCCGCGACTGCCACGGCGCGTCTGCGAACGGGCTGTAGCAGCCGACGCTTTGACTTTTGCGACGGCAGTGTTGGCCTTGGGGGCCTGCTTTCTTGTACTTGTCGTTGATGGAGTCGCGGCAGCCTTTGGTGTTTGATCTTCTCCTGGCTCTTCGAGCTCGCTAGGCATGCCGTGCACTGTGAAGCCATTCGCGCCGCCAATCTGCCGCGTCGAGTTCAGCCCGGGGATGATGTACGGTTCCTTCTCTGCCTCGCGGAACTCGTCCTTGCTCTGGTAGCGCCGCGACCACATCTTCGCGCCGAACTCTTCTTCCGGGAGTGTGAATTCTTGGACTTCGTCCTCCTCTTCGTCTTCGTCGTCTTCGTCTCTTTCTTCTTCGGCGGCGGCGGCGAGTTCTGCGGGATCAGGCAGTGAGGCGAAGGCGTGGGCGTTTTCGCGGCGGTCGAGTGCGGGCAGGTCGTAGAGGGTGGAGAGTTTGGCCCAGATGCCGCGGGGGCGGGTGTGCGGGACGGAGGGGTGCGTTAGGCCGTGGGAGAGGAGGGAGCGGTGGATTGAGAGCATGCGGAAGTGTTTGTGGAGGCCTGTGAGGTTGAAAATCAGCCTTGGAGTGTCGTAGATGCAGATATAGAGTTTTGTGGAGTGAAGCTATGGTCTGCGCATAGAGATGGGAAATGCGCCTGGGATGGGGAAATGCGCCTGGGATGGAGAAATGTGCCTCGTACCTGTTGGCTTCCATCGCACCATCGCTTTGAAGAGCGCTGTTTCTTGCTCGTCGGTCCATGGATCATGAGTGATGTCGTCGATGCTTTGATCTCCAGTGTCTGTGCCTTTCTCTGATTGTGTGTTTTCTGCGGGCGTTCGAGGTTGAGTTTCGCGGAGTGGTGTCGATGTCGCGCTGAGGCGAGGTTTTTTGCTTCTGGGGCCCATTGTGGTTATCAAAATTGACGAAGTATTTCGTTGTGGTAAGTTGGGCGACGGAGTGGTCGATGGCGATGATGACGATGGCGTTTGTGGTGTTTCAAGGGACGTCGCGTTCGTGAGGTTGGTTCCGTCCTATTTGGAAAACGGTCCTCAGCGCAAGCGCAAGGGCAAGAATTCGGGGATCTCAAAATATCTTCATTCTGGGTAGATTAATTCAATGTTCATTTGATGCATTCGACGTAGTTTTCAAAGGCGTGAAATGGCTTTTGCCATTTTGTTAAGTGGGATGGTTGCCATCGATGTTCGAGGAGGTTGGTGAAAATCAGAAAATGTCAACCAAGGCACAATCTCCTTCTTCACATCCGTTGCGAGCAAAGGACAAGCAAACGCTACGTAGAGCTATAAAAAATATATGCAAAGTCCCATAGAAGAGCAAAGGCTGGGCTCATACTCTGTGGTGACCTGATGGGTGCAATAATTCGGGGGATACTGAATTCAAGCAACCCCGGAAGTCTTTTCTTCCAAGAGGAACAATGCCAATTGTCAAAAATAAGAGAGACATCAACCTCCTGGATTGCTCCCGAAGGTTCCTAGGCTAAATGAATAGCTTTCACTGAACGGTTGGTTGTGCTTTCGAGAATCCGCTTGTTCGATGGGGTGACGGCCCTCCCAAACCCACACCACAACACAGGTTGGGGGAAAATCGACGGCATTTCTCCATTTCTTTCCCGACAGATCAGGGACAGCGACACGTTCATCGGACAGCAGACAGCAGACATCAAGCATTCCCCTTATGATCTTGCTCAAGGCAAGAAGCACAATGAAAAAAAGATGTTTCGCGTCGGCCTAAGGCAGTGTTATACAGGCGACACGGTGCTCCGTGACATAGGCAAGCCCAGAGGCCACGGAACGAGATGCAAAAATAAGGATAATCATTGAATGCAACCGTAGTTGCGTTTCAGAGATTAAACTGAAAAGAACAGATACTACACTTGATCTAAGCCAAAAGGCTGTAGGGATGTTAGTAAAATTTCGAGTTGTAAGGGGCGGGGATTACATAACAAAGAGAGCTGAGGAAAGGGAAGAGGAAGACGAGGGCGAGGAGAGGGGTTTATATATCCAAGAGAGGGAGCTCGGACGTGTGGAGACGTGGGAGAGCGGTGGAGGGTGGAGGGGGCGGGAAAAGGGGCGGTTGGGAAACCTCGCCGCAACGACAACAACGGCAGAACCACAAGACGACCAGCATTCGGTCATGTCGGGAATTGAGCCGTCCATGGTCTTCTCTCTGCTGAGCCGCCAATAAACGAATATAGACTTGAACAGAAGAGATGGGGAGAATTGAGGAGCATTTTTGTCGATAGAATATCCACGCACAAGCCGTCTAAAACCTGGACACACCTTGTCCGCCGAGACGGATGTTGCCGATCCGACTATAACGACGTGGGTAGTGGGTAGTCAATGGGAGGTTGAGGTCTTCCGTGCAACACACACACGTTGATGAATCCTTGAGGACGTTCGATTCCAAAGACAATTCCCATGTTGGCAAAGAAATACCTGGAACAATCCCGAGTTGTTCGACCGGCTCGACCAAAAGACCTTAGCCAGACCTAATTTGGACGTCGAGGTTTTCATTTCCAGGCCTGCAACAGACAGGTGTTAGTGAATCCTTGAGAAGAGTCGAGGCCGAAGACGCTTCGTACAATGGCGAACGAGATGCTGAAACATTCCCGAGACGTTCGATCGGTTCGGCCAAACGATGTTTGCACTTCTGGAGTGGGCGGACCTGACAGGTTCTGTCGACATCGCGGATAAACGCAACAAGGCAGAGACGAGGGCAATTTTCTCCACGAAAGGAGGTAATCGAATCCTGAAGTAGTCCAAGGGCTCTCGACAATTGGGATTCTTGTCGAGTAGCGGCCCCGCCAAGCGCAGAGAGAGGCCTCCCTCGTCAGCACATTGGCAGCGTCCACGTCCGGTAGCTTTTTGATGACTCTTGTCAACTATCATCTCCAGTACCGGCTCCTGACCGGATTGGCGACCCGTCGGCCGACTGCTTTTGCAGGTGGGGAAAAGTCGTAACGTATCGTTCTCGAGCTATCTGAATATCATTTTTTTTGTTTACTTTTCATACAAGCAATGCCATTTCTGTCGGCTCATGAAGTATACTTCTCTTGTTTCAACTCCATTCTCACAATCCCGAGCTACGAATCAGATCAGTAATAATCCGAAAGAACGAACTTTGACTTGGGAATAAAGAAACATTGGATAGACTGCGGGATGACCGATCGATTGAACGAAGACAGACCAAATTAAGGAGATGTTCCAGGCGAGAAGAATCTGAGTGCACTACAGGCGCCATACGATTTCCAACTCGTCGGCAAGCAGCAGGCCCCAGTTGGGCAAAGTTGATCGAGTTGCTTGAGACGGGAGACATGGCCGCTGTCACATGACACGGAAGCAGTAACCCTGATGCCAATTCCAACGTCCAACCTCGATTGCCGAACTCCGACAACCCGACCGATCAAACGAACAGGACCCAGCGACCATCACCTGCGCTAGGAACTTGGATGAACCTCGAGAGGGGCATCAAATGCGGACACCATGTTTCCGTGGGGCTGATTCTGCCATGTGAGCTATCCACGGTTGGCGGCATCCCCTCCAACAATCCTCTTTCCTCGACAGACGCTAAGCCTAGGTCATGGAGCCGTGGAGGTGCACACTCTAAATCAGAGTCGAAAATCAAGAGATCACCATCCAGATCTGCTGCGGATGCGGAATTGCAGACAGCCCATCGCTCTTTGCACACGCTTCTCCATGTCTATCGCGCTTGAGCATCAGCTCCATCCCGAAACGAAACAGCTCTACCCGAAAATCCTGGTTTTTGGATATTCAAGGTTGAGAAGTCAACACTTTGCTGCTAAATAATCCCTTTTCGGTTATCTAAGGGCAGACCCTTTGCATGGACAGTAACAGACAGCTTCCTCGAAAACTGATAGGAGCTTCAAACTTCTAGTCAACGTCCGAAAAATTCACGTTTTGGGACATCTAATGGCGGAAACTTGAGAGTCAGCTGCCAAAAAAACCCTCTTCCTCGGCTATCCAAGGGTAGAAGGGTAAGAGCTCGCCGTTCACGAATCGACTTTTGTGGATATCCAAGGACGAGATTTTTGCTTGTCAAGTAACAGGTAGCTTTACGGAAACATGATAACTGCTCCAGACTTCTAATCAATGTTTGAAAAACCTGCTTTGACTCACCAATATCTAACCACGGCAGAGAAAGAAAGTTGATTGCTCGAAGATCCCCTTATTTCTCTCCGGATATGCAAGAGTATGAAGTTAATGCTAAGGCTTACCTTTAGGAAATCCTCATTTTTGGATATCCAAGGGTGGTAGGTTTATGGTTTGCCGCCCCAAATTCGTCTTTCTTAGATATACAGGGGAAAGTCGTCAATAGTTCGCCGCCAAAATGTTGCCGCTTTTCGAATATTCAAGGGCAAGAACGTCACAATTTATCGCCGACGCATGCGTTTTATATGAGTATCTAACTGCGAAATTTTACATGGCTAACAACAGACAACTTCCTGGAGGCCTGATTGAATCTTTAGATTTCTAGCTTGGTATCCCAGAAGTCCGCCTTTTCTAATATCTAAAGGTATGGAAGTAACAGGCTGCCGTCCATTGGTCTTCGTTTTATAAAGTTTCAAGGGTGGGAGATGACAGCCTGCCACCAAAAAAAATTCTTTATTGGATATCTAAGAGTGGGAGCTCAATAGTCTTCGGCCGATACTTCGACTTTTATAGATTTCGAACGGCAATGTTCCTGTTCCAGCCAGTGATAGATAGCTTCCCAGAGGCGCGATTGAAGCTTCGAGCTTCTAACGGATATCCCAAAACCCCATTTTTTACATATCCAAGATTGGGAGGTCAACAATCTGGCGCCCAAAGATCATCTAAGTTTCTGGAGATCCAAGCTCGGAAATTACAGTTGGCCGCCAAGAAAGGCAACTTTCATAAATATCCAAGGGTGGGAGGCTCACAGCTTGCCGCCGACAGATTGGCCTTTCCGGATATCCAAGCGCGGATTTTTGATGTCGCTAGTAACAGGTAGCTTCCTGGAGACCTGATGGGAGCTTCAGTTCTCTAACTGACAAGCCAAAAAAGGCCATATGCTGGTATCCAACTAATTAAAACAGGCCATCCTCGAAGGTACGTGATCAATTTCATAAAGCAACGTCGTTATCACAACAACACAGGCAAAAAAAGGGGTTGTTTTTACAAGGCTTTTCATTTCTATTCCTTCCACGTCTCATCTGCAAAATTCCTCGTCCACGAAGCATGCCGCGCTTCCGCCTTGACATCATCAAATCTGGATGCATAGTGTCAGACGTGTTATGAATCGCCATCGCATTCCACTTAGAGATTTTGCCTTTCAAAGAAGTAAACTGCAGGACTATCTTCTGTTGTCCTTTTCTGGTGCCCTCCCGAGTCCAAATTCCACAACTGAAATGTATAGTCGCATATTCGAACTGCCAAGACCCTGGCATACCCCCTGGGTCGTTTCCACTCCAGCTCTGACTTGTACTCTCTTGCATGTTCATGCAATTTCGTCCGTCGGATCATCGAATGTATCCGATCTTTGGCTAGGCTTCGGCCTGAACGCAAGTGCACTGCCGAAATTGAAGCTAGGCAGGATGGGAACATTGTCTTCCGAGAGGAGGTCATCTGCAGTGTCCGCCATGACATCGTCGTCATCATACATGTGATCGAGCTGGTTTTCGGAGGGGCTGGTACCAAATAGCAATGACGGATCGAACTTTGGAAGTTGTTGCTGGGAAGCCATGCCCGCCGCAACCTTGTCCTCCTTGGCGACCTGGCTGGACTCTATGGCTCGTTGGAGATGGTCCCGTTCCTCTTGCAAGCGACGACGCTGCTTCCTTTGAATTTTCTTGGAGGTCCCTGTTCGTTATTAGTCTGGATAGTTTTCCTGGGGCCAACACCTTTCCAGGTTGATTTGGTTTGCGCCGTACCATAGTTGCCGCTGGGGCTAACAACACTGACGTGAGAAAGCGACTCCGTGAGCAAGTCCTCCGGAGCCTTCTTTGCGTCTGCTTCTCTGCGCATTTGGTCGGCCTGTTTCTTTGCGTCCTTCTTTTGTTTGTTCTGCTTCGCTCTGGCCCGCTTCCTCTTCGAGTTTTCGGTTTTCCTTTGTGTGGCGTAACTCACCCACTTCACTGGCTCGATGAGTGGTGGTTCGTCCTCATCCAACTCGTCTCCCATCTCCTCTCCCCAACTGCTACCCGAAAGCTGATAATTTTCTTGTTGCTCGTAGCTTTTGGAGCTCATCTCGGAAGTTTCCTGTTCTCGGTCCTTGTTCTTCTCCATCTGGCGGTGCAGTTTTTCTCGCGCCAATCTCAACCGTTCAGCCGCTTCTTCGCAGGATACACGTGGTTTTGCTTGTGGTTCGTCAACGTCCATACTTGCGGTAGTGTGACTGCTGCAGAGTGGCTCGGCGTGTTACTGAGGCTCGGCGCGTTTGCTGTGGCTCGGCGTGGTTGTTGTGGTTCCGCGAGGTTGTTGTAGCTCGGCGAGATTGTTGTGACTCGGCGTGGTTGTTATGGCTCGGCGTGGTTGCTGTGGTTCCGCGACGTTGTTATAGCTCAGTAAGGTTGTTGTGGCTCGGCGAGATTGTTGTGGCTCAGCGAGGTTGTTGTAGCTCAGTGAGGTTGTTGTGGCTCGGCGAGATTATTGTGCCTCCGCGAGGTTGTTATGGCTCGGCGAGATATGTTGTGGCTGGGCGTGGTTATTGTAGGTTTTTATGGTTGAAGCTTGGCAAGCTGAATAGTACTCAGGGTAGTTACTGGGGATCAGTGCGGTTTTGTAGTTAAGGATATCGCGGTTAAGGCTCGACGATTACTATAGCTTGGTGTAGTTGCTAGGGTTCAGCATGGTCGTCATATTTTGCTATAGTTCAAGTTCGGCGTAGTCACTAGAGCTCGGTATAGCTGCTGAGGCTCAACTTAGCCGTTGTAGCCTATCGTGGTTCAAGCTCGGTGTGGTTACTGGAGTTTGGTGTAGTTGCTGGAATTCAGCGTGAATATTGGAGCTCAGCGTGGATATTAGAGCTTGGTATAGCTACTCAGGCTTTGTGGCTAATTAGAGAAACTCTATATAGTTACTGAGGTCTTACGAGATTACTGAGGCTCTACGGAATTGTTGAAGTTCAATATCATTACTGAAGCTTTACGTAAATACTGATGCTTTACGTGAGCAATAAAGCTCAGCGTATATACTAAAGCTATGAGTAGTTGCTAATAGTAGTCCTTTTATCCTACTAGTTCTTTTATCTAGACGTCCGGCTTCAAGTTTGAGGCAGAATAGGAAATCACAAACTTCTAAGTTTTGGGGACTTCTATCGCTATTCGCTTGTTTAAAAACTTTGCTCCTTGGATGCAGACGTGATTTGGGAAGGCGAAGTAGGGAATGCTGCTTGGATTTCTCAAAAAGATATCCACAGTGGCGGAGCCAGGACATAGCAGCAGAGTGGCAAACAATTCAATACAATACAATATGGGGTCGCTATTGATTGATTGACGGTTTAGTAAGCAGAAATTCATATTGATTGATTGACGGACAATACCTGGCAACATATTGCCCAATATTGCCCAATATCGCCAAGCAGTTCGGCATGTGGAGTAAACCTATTCAAATTGCTGCGAATTATTCCTCCAGTAAGTACATGTTGTTGAACATCATAGAGTGGAGTTCGGCAACAAGTGTAACGTGGGTACGTCGGTTCTGGGTTGAAGATCGGGGAGTTGAGCAATGCACACAAAGGATGGGTTTGTACGCGTTACTGATATTGGGGTA